>JBAHVQ010203531.1:0-12885 GCA_036872915.1 Nanipora kamurai
AACGTAACGACGATAGAAAAGAGGCTTAAATTCCGGAGGGCAGTTGTTTAACCAGACAGACTCATGGTTGCAGAGGAGGATATGAGCAAATAAGGGCCCGAGAGGCAAACACATGGCCACACCATCAACTTGCTCGTACATGTTGCCCGTCCTCCGTATTTTATGCTAGGCTCTTATATTTATCACAAGAATACGTTTCCCGCCTGGTCAATCTATTGCTGATAGTTAAATGCTTATTCTCGGATCCTGATTGGTTAAAACTAAACACTAATCATGGTTAAAGTTAATTACCTTTTTATGCAAGCGGTCCCTGGAATTGTTGTGATTTACTTTTGACATCTCGCGAGTTTCTGTGGTAAGAACGGCCGATTCAAAAGCTCAGTCTACATAAAGCAGATCTTGGTTACTTTTCTGTCAAAAACTAAAAAATTTTTTTCAACATTGTTAATCAAATATCGCCATGAGTTTTTTTTTTCGAGTTTCAAGCATTAACGCTTTATTCTTTGGGCTTTTTCGGAGGTCTCCCTTTGATGAGTAAAATTGTCTGGCGTTAGCCACCCAGCGTAAAATAAATGGGTTTCCCTATTGTAACTGTAGCCAAGAAAAGATTAAAAATCACCGGAGTATGCTCATAAGTTGTTGTTTAACTCTTTTCCTTCTAACGCCAACTATTTTACTTTGGCTAACCGGAAACTATGTTGTTCGTCAAGGGGAGACATCGCGGGCAAGAAAACGTAACTTCTTAATTCTCTCTGGCAGACTGTTTATATCGTTCGACACAGTTTCGTTGTTTAAGCCTATTGGCTATTCTAAGCCAAAAAGATCGATTTCCCAACTTTAAACTTCGAAAACATATAGTATTTTATGTAATATTTAAACAACGAGTGGAAGGGTTTTATTGGATATAAAACAGCTACAGCCGTGTGTTTTAGATTCAATAAAACACGTTAATTCCCGAAGAAAGTTTAAAAATTAATGTTTTCTAAGCCGAGAAAATTCGACGAGAAAAACGAGCATGTCTTTATCACATATAAAAATGCGACATGATTATGATTTTCCTTTGCATTTTCCTCATAAATTATTAATGCGTTTTTGAAGATTTTGTAACATGTATGATTTTCGTTCAAGTTTCATAACTAAAACAAACCACAACAAATGCTTTCTTTTATTAATTTAATTCAATTTAATTTAATTTAATTTAATTCAATTTAAATCAATTATGGATTTTCTTGGACAGTAATTATATTTGTTAATTTACATTTGAGCATGGAGTAAATTTATGATATACCAAATCATACAATGCTCTAATATACTTCATTCCACATAGTTTTTGCATTTTTTTTTGCTTGATCGTTCTCTTTTGATGTTGGAATCTTTATAGACAGCCCTTTTTTTCTCCAATATCGAGAAACACTACAAAAGAAAGGTCACACGAGTTAGTCAAAGCTTGAATAAATAACTGGATTTATTTCAATGCATGAGACTGTACCTAAACAGCTTCGCTTAAGTATATTTATCACTTTTGTCGATTCCAACTGAAAATAATTATAGGGAATCCAATGCTTTTATACCGTGGTCAACGCGAGCTTTTTTCGTCTTCTATGGGACATTTCAACTGTGTTAGTTTTACCTGATACGTTTTTAGTCTGTTTACATTGGAACTAATAGGATCCCATGTGGTATCAAAAAGGTCATATTGGTGCTAATAATAGCTCATCAATATGTATTTGAGCGATTTAGGACAATGCACAAGCTATCAAGAGGAAGTCGCAGATTCCTCAGAGCGGGAAGAAATATTTAAGAGAAATGAACAGGAGTGCCAGTCCACTATCCCAACGTCTTTCTTGTCTTATGTACAAGACAAGACAAGACCTGACAAGACAAGACAAGACAAGACAAGACAAGACAAGACAAGACAAGACAAGACAAGACAAGACAAGACAAGACAAGACAAGTCAAGACAAGACAAGACAAGACAAGACAAGGCAAGACAAGAATTTATTATTTACCCTAGTAAGTTACAGTTGTGTAAAGTTAATACCAACAGATCATAATTTATAGGGTAGCGGCTTCTTGAAATAACCAAATCACAAAAAATGCCAAGAAGCCACTTGAAAAAGGTCATGATGTATTACATATTTAGTGACAAATTGACAAACAGACATTACACATAACATTGGATAAATTATATTTGATAATAATTATTCAAAAATAAGCAATGCTGATAGGAGCAGTCTAATCATCTAGAGAAAGCATATCTACATTAAATTAGTTTTAGTTGGTTAATATTCATTTAAAACGTCTTCTTTTAGTTTTTTTGAAATTGTTTTATTGAGGTAGATTTTTTTATTTCATCTTGAATTGAATTCTTTACTTTTGTGCCTTGAAATCTAATGTTAAACAAACCGTAGTTTCTTTTCGCTTTTGGGGGACAATAAAACTGTTTTGCAGCAGCTCGTGTATTATAATTATGGACACGATTGATCGGGATAAACAGAGTATTAAAAATAGCGGGTAATTGATTATTATGAAATTTCATCATAAGGACGGCAATTTGAATTTCAATTAGATCAAATAATTTAATAATTTTTAACTGTTTAAATAAAGAAGTTGAATGCTCATCAAACTTACAGAACGTCATGCTACGCAAAGCCTTTTTCTGAAGTACAGAAAGTAATTGTAGATTTGATTGGCATGTAGAACCCCATGCGATCACTCCATATATAATAGAGGACAGATTAAGGCATCTTAAAGATTGATGAGGATCTTTAGATCAACATAATAACGGAGTTTAGATAAAATTCATATATTTCTCTTTATGTTTTTTGCTATGTACCCAATATAGGATTTCCAATTTAAATTTTGGTCAATGTAAATACCAAGGTATTTGATACAGTCATCGTGTCTCAATAGTTCAGAATTCATAATTAATTGGAAATCTGTATTTATTTTTCTTTGAAGAACTTTTTTTTAGAAAAAAGTTTACTTAAAAAAACTTGTTGATTTTCATAGATATATTGACGAGTTGGGCACACGTATTTGATCACGTGCAAGGGCAAATTAGATTAAAAACTTGAATTCAGTCTTAGGGAAAATATCGGGTAAGTGATTCATGCAACTCTAAATTTGTATAAAATTGAATTGCTGATTAAAATAAAAATTTGATTTCCAGAATACAAACGAACATGAAATCTAGAATATAAATTTTTATCCTAATTAGCATGAAGCTTTGTCAGTATAAAAAGACTGATAAATTAACCATTACCGGTAAACATGGAATGCCCAAACAACGTTTTTGAAGCCGTTTAAAACACTCACAGTGAGTGTTTTATCAAGTCTAAAATTCTTTTGCTTCGCTTCCGAATTTTAAATCTTTACGAAACACAGCTGCTTGTGCTTTAAATGCTACATACAAAATTAGCATATACAATTGCTATCGAACCATAGATTTCTCGGACATAATGACCTTCCGTTATACTCCTGGATACTCTACGTAGGGTCGCGATCCAAGCTTTGGAACCCAATTTATTCAATAAAGCCCAACGATATAATACAACGATATATAAAACACAACGATATATATAACACAACGATATATAAAACACAACAATATATATAACACAACGATATATATAACACAACGATAGCTCATTAAAATTCGTTATTTGCAGGTGGTAGGTAATGTATAGACTGAAATTATTTAAAAAGATGGCGATCAAAAATTTTTGGAAGCATGCTTTTCCTAAAAAATAACAAAAACGTTAAAGCATTGAGGCACTAAGGGCACTAAGAGCGCTAAGACGCTTAAATTATACATTGAACGGATTCTAAATGTAATGAACCAGCTGTGTGGTTAAATTCCATTTTTTTGGGGGGGGGTCATCTGGGAGCGTAAAACCCCGAAACAGAGAATTTTGACGGTGGGAGAAAGCCTATTTCAACATTGCTGTATTTTAGATCTTCCAAGACTGATTCACTGACATTTTAAGATTTCTTTTTTGAATATTTCATTCATCTCATAAAATCTCTATGTTTTAGAATGAGGTACTTAATGGAAGAGTTATATATCTCTTATTAGACATTTTGGAGAACAGTATGACTAGATATTGTGCGAGCAAACTATATTTTGGTGATCCCTCAGGGCATGTAAGTCAAAAAACAAATTACGTTACGGGTAAAATAAATTATATCCAGCCATAATATTCACTAAACTGTCTGATAAGTTATTTAGTATCCAACTTGACCGAACTTAACCTTTTCTTTACAACTAGAGCGAACAAAAGTCCAGTTCACACCGTTCGAATTTATCCTATTCACTCATGAAGGTCTTAACGCTATCTTAGAACATTCCCGGACGAATGCTTAGTAAGAGTTGTACTCATATGTAAAACTTACCTACTGGAGGAGGACTAATTAACCGGTTTTGAACAGGTTTTTATTGCAAGATATTTTTACTCCTGGCGTTATTTGTGCTTGTCAAAACAAATTTATAGCACACCATGTGAAATATATTTTTACCCATCACACAAACAGAACATCTCCAAGGTCCTTATAGTTACTTAAACATAACTCTTTTAGTATTTTTAGAAATCACTCACACATAAGTCCCACTTGTTTGTAAAAGAACTATAATACAATGACTTTTTTAAAGGAGAAATCATCTCCATAAATTCCGAGGTCTATTTACTCTCCAGGATTACGCTTTGCCAGCCCAAATAACCAAACTCTGTACTTACATTTTATCTCTCTTTTTGCCCGAATGCAGATTTCCTGCACCTCCTGCGAAAAACGAATTTACTTGATGGAAGTGAAGTGCAATGCCAGTTAATAGTAAAAATACAATTACAGCGCTTTTTGTCATGACAGATTTTTTAGTTAGGTTTCCTTCAAAAAAACGACCTGAGCTTGTCTATCGTCTGACAGTCTGCTACTTTTTTATCGGATCTACCGTTTTTGAGTTTTAATTGCATCTAATATTGAACAGGTTACCAAATTTCCTTTATTCAATTTATTTTGATCTGACCGCATTGTCTGAAAATTGTTTTTCGTATGTTATTCTAAATCATTTGCTCACAATAAGTCCCATCTGTATTCACAATGACTTGTAAACTTGGAACTAATTAAAACCTACCTAATCCAGTTTCAAACGTTAATTAGACTTCCTCCGATAAGATTAAGAGACGTCAAGATACACACATATATTTACACCAGTCTGTAAAGTAATTTCGACCAAAATTATGAAGGGTTGTTCCGTAAAAGAACCATGAGAATGCGACAGGTGAACCACCAATCTATTTTGAACTGAAAGATTCGAAGTTTTAATTATTATTTACCGATGTTTCTCCCTGCTAATCTTAATCTTTTGCTAGGTAATTTATACTTTGGCATGGGGCATTCCAGTTGTTTTGTGTGCAAAAAGAATTTTTCTAGTTCTTGATTCATCTTTACAAGTTGATTTGAACTTATTTTCAAAGTAGACTTGACATACAAATAAAGACTAGGTCGCCATATTCATTGAATGAATGATCAGACTTTAAATATTGATTCCCAAGGAAACTGAATTTTTAATTCTTATTACAATTAAGGATATTTTATCACCCAAACAAATGTCCATCGTGTTTGCATGTATATACTGACCAATCCAAATTTCCAATTAATAATAGTACTGTATAGAAATATTTTGAAATAGACCTTGAATAGAGGCATTAAATTAGTCAACCCTCACAGTAGTGCAATCACCTTACAAAAGCCACTCAACAAGTTAGTGCATATGGACACTTCATGATCTGGCAATATACAGTTGATCGAGAATGTATGATTATCAACAGGATGTATAAGTAACTTAGAACGTAGATCCAGACGACACGCCCGTAGAGCGAGCATTTATGACTCAATGAATCATCAGTCCACGGAGAACAAACACTGACATCAATCTAACAAATTTAAAACGGAAATAAAAGATTTGATTTTCAATATTGAAGAAAAAAGAATTCAAAGAGCAATGCTATAGAAATAGATCCATGGCCGAGGAAGTTTTAGGTTTTAGATAACTTAAAAGGCCATGTCAAATTGACGGATTTAACTATAGAACTTATGGACAGCTAAGCCTGACTGTGTCTATAAAAACACGATTCACATGTAGTTATTGATCCTGCGTCAGGTAACCACTTTCAACATGGATTAGAGCTAGAGTACTCCTATGCTGAAACTTGAAGCAATCAAACACGGTGTTAAGCCTTTCACTAGGCAATCCTAGTGAAAAAATACTGAACATGAATTACTTATTTATAACTTTTTATTGGAGCCACAATTGACCTTTATTTTATTCAAGTTACGGAATATACCTATGATCGAAGAGAGCATTTAATTTCAAATCCTAAATTTTTCAATTATTTGAAAACCTACTGATACCATTAATAATTAGCACAAGTGTTAGCCGTGACATCTTCGAAACATTCCTGTTGAAGTTGGACGTCAAAATCGACCACGAAAATTTCAAGTTTTCTTTTAGATATATGTCATATGCGAAAATGTCTCAATTCCATACGTGAATTGAAAATTTCATGCGCTAAATTACGCTTTACTTCCGAATGTTTTATGTCACATGTCAGATACGTATATATCTTGTATAGTACGATTTCACAATGGAAAATTGTAATCATGACAAATCGTATGTGGATCATCTGGGTGAAAGTGATTTACAAATTTGAAATGAGATATGAAATCTTTCTTGGCAAAGATTCTTCTGTCTAGATTCTGTCTGACCCTAAAGTTATGTTGTCAAGTCTTACTTTTTGATAACGTTCAGTAAACAGGTTTTAACTGAGTTTACTGATGGAGTTACAGTGGGAGTATTCGCGTACAGTTACATTGACCTATATCAGACGTAATAAGGAGAATTGGATAAACATTGTAATTTTTTTACATCTGTCAATTCGTTCTTGCCGGGTTGGCGTTTGACTGGACAGAACGTAGTACAGTTAAACTTTCTTTGTCTTGCTTTCTTTTCGAGAAGCCCCACGATTAGTATGTTGCTCCACTTTGTGCATCAGAGGGAAAAGCGGCGCTGGGTGGGCTAATAAAGAGAGAAAAACCCTATGTATCTTCATTTATATAGCTAATTTTTACATACTCGCTCTTATTTCAATAATTGTAACTCACACCTGGTAAATAATTGATAATTCTTCCGCAGACATTGGAAAAGCTACGTAGTCGAAACAGAAGTCATGAAACTGCAGTATCAATTCTATCCAACATCAATTACATGAATTTACGGGGTCTAATGTTTCCTGTAATCATTCGAGTTGCAATATTCCAGAATCCCGAGGCTGCCGAGTAGGACGAGTCAGTAAAATATCGCCCTAAATGACTTGCAAACAGAATAGTAATATTAGGTACAAGATGTTAAAGATTCAATATTCGTCTATTTTTTTGAGCTGAAAAGCTTCCACTTAAAAGTACATTGACATACGTAGGAACCGCACTCAACCTTTCATGGTAAGATACAACATTAATCGTAGGACGCTTGATATTGTAAGTCGTTGGTTAGAAGAAAAGCTCAAACTTCTACAGTCCGACCTGGGAGTGACATCAAACAAAACGAGCGATTTATCGTAAGGGGGCTCCAGGGATGTCTGTTTAAACATCACTTGGGAGCTTTACACGAGAGTGGTGATTGCCTTGTATGTAACAAGTTTGAATGTTAGAACTTAAATATAAATCTTGAATCGAAAGAAACTACATTATTATACAGCACTGCTACAATCTCGATTCTGATTGGTTAAAAACCTACAGACAATTCTCGATGTTTCGCCACCTAGAAGACATCAAAAATTGTCTGTAGGTAACGTAATTGTTAATCTGACACAGAAATGGGTCTTTGCATGGCTTCCCTACAAAACTCCCTGAAGGCTTCTACATTTATTATTGTCTAATAAAACAATTATTGGATTCGGCTTTTGCATGATATTGAGAATTATTTCTTGATATCATGCGAAAGCCGAATCCAATAATTGTTAATTACTTGCATCGGCGTTGCAATATGTCCTTAGTTTGTGACCAAGGACCCCTAAAAGTGAGGTCGCGTTAAATTTAACTAAGGGATTTTGATGTTGTATATGTTGACGTGATCGACCTTCTGAAGACTGAAACATCGTCAGTCCAGTTTTGAAAAACATGAAACCAGAAAAAATTACGTGCTTGGTCTATCGATATTTTCTCTCGATCGTACAAAAGATATCAAAAGGATTTCAACTAAACAAGTTATGATGTTATCTTCTTCACACAGATAAATATAAGCACGTGAATTTAGAAATATCTCTTTAAACGAGGAAAGTATTCTAAATTTGCAGATGTATATTTAGCAAGAGGTAATTTCCATATCCTCAAAAATTTTACCGAGGACTGGGATGGCGAGCAGATTTATAGATTTATTTCTTGACGTTGAGGTAGTTTATGAATTTTGTTCATGATTATGGAGGTTGTCGGGAAATTCCGAGTATTTCTTACTAAAATCTTACATTCTTGGACGTAAGCTTTCATTGCATGCTGGTCATGCATTGAGTCCATCTGTATACGCAGGTTTGCCATTCCGTTTCACTCAAGTATGCTTGTCCAAATTTAAGAACTGGTATTAAGGTTTGAGGGAATTATCAGGCATTTAAATCACTTAAACGTGTGACAACTAGATGGAATTCATCCGTTAGTGCAAAAGAAAAAACAATACACAATTTTCTTCGTTAAAAAAGAATTCAGAAAGAATGAATAAAAATATAGTTATAACATAGTTTGAGAGTCAACCGAATGCCGGTGTTTGTTTAAGGTGGCTCTCTACAATTTCTATGTTTACAGGATGCAATTAGAACGGTCTCCATTTATTGGCATTTCTATCGTTTAAATAGTTGTAAGTTCGGCACAAAATGCATCTAACTGTAAAAGAAGCATAATAAACATGAGATACTTGTCGAAATGTGCTATTTTCGTTTGTTAAGATGGTAATAATAGCGTTGGAATATTGGCATATTTTCACGATTGTCACATTTGACGCACTATCGTCAGTCGGATTTGTTCGGTGAATTCTTCTGAAAATTTGTACAAGGTTAGATATTCCATGATAGTGCGATATTTTCAGAGAGTGGAACGTTTAAGAACACGTTTCGCTCTCTGAAGAAGGACGTTCGCTCCAAACGTCAGAATTTTTCTCCATAAATTCGGCAGTATACCAATCTTTTGACTTTCTACGCTATTTGATACACTGCCTAGCAAGTATCCTCGATTCATCAGTTACAACTGAGATTTCATCCCGAGGATCCTGCACGGGAAACCCCTCTATGAAACAAATGACCGTACAGCGCGAATTTTGATCGCGCGGAGAAAACTTGCAGAGTAAAATAAAACAATCCTAATTGGTAACCTTAACCCCTAACTTCCAATCACTTCAGGAGGTCTCCCCTTTTCCAATAAAATCGTCCAACATTAGACAGGATAACCAAATAGCAACAACAAAACTGACAATGCGAGGGAAACGGTTAATTGGACAACGTAATTGAGCCTAAATTAAACCCTATTCAAATAAGTGAATGGCACCTGCCATAACACCCACCATCGTCAGCCCACAAGAAGCAAAAGACTATTTTTTTTTGTAATTACAAAACACGTGAAAAACTTTATTACTCAAAATCCAGAATCAGCCGACAACTTAAAGAAATAAAGGAAGAAACAAACTCCGAACAATAATGTCATCTTGATAACTCAAGATATGAGCTAAGATCAACAGAATTACAATGAAATTGTGATATTTCGTCTTTATTTCAAAGACATCATGAGACAGACTAGTTTGTTTCTTCCTTTACTTCATTATTCTCTCGATCAGAAATATCTCCGTTTTATAACTTTAACGTGCAAATATTTACAGACTCACTGGTTGATTGCCATACACTGCATGTCAACAATACACTCTTGACACAGATCACCAAATACACTATATGTTATGAAGACTTACGTTGTATTTAATTTAGTCATTTTTCAAATAGACACTAAGTCACTGGGTGATTTGTATCAGTAAGAGTTTAAAAAGTTTGACGTGCTACTGCAACGAATTTTTGGACCCTTTTATTGGCTTATGAAAATATTTAGCTTTTTAGATTCAATTTGATGTATATATGACCATTGTGCGTCGAGTAGAAGTTGAAATTTTGCCTCCAAACTTCGTTACCGGATGCGAACTTTTTTAGCCGCCATGTTGATCCCTTGTGACGTCATAAAGTATAACACGAAGTCGAAGCGTCACAGTAATTTCTATTGCGTTTGAGGTACTCATTTTGCGTTTTTGAGGTATTTTTGAGGCCAGAATCACTATTTGTACATAAATTAGTACAAGTTATGTAATTCTGGTCTGTCTTTTGAAAGTATGTCTATCAACGAGTCTGACAACGACGCTAATTTATCAGAAAGTCCGTCAATAATTTTATGTTGTAGGAATGGATCCGCAGTAATTGGTTTTAACTGTTGCTGTTTTCCTAGCCTTGTATTTCGACTAAGTAGTAATCTACTGTAATCAAGGCAAAGTTATATAAAATAAATGAAGTTAAGTCATATATTTATACAGTTTGTACAGCACTGTATCATGTGTATGAACCACGAGCATGTGTGCTTTAAGGAAATATTGTACGTAAATTACTTTCGAAAAGTTTTTGTTGCCGTCCTAGCATTGGCAAAACTGAGTTGAACAAAAGTGATAGAACTATTAATATAAATACCAACATATCACTCTGATAACAGTTTTTGTAGTTACTAAACACAAACTTGAATAAATTTTTGGTAGGTGTAGTAGCCAATGTTGCCAAACAGAACTTATGGAGAGGGTGGTGGAGCATTGCTGCTGTAAGGAAATGACACCTGCCTTGCAGAAAATGATGTTTGATGGCAGCATTGAGCAAATAAGCTGCATCACCCAACATGGTGATTTTGGGCCATTAACCCATCAGGCAGTACTGGAAAATGTTGGACCACTATTTGAATCAGTAAGTACAGTAATACACTACGTGCAGACAAATTTGTCCTGTTCAGTTCCTAAGTGATTTGTATTGTACTCTTTCAGATACTTGGGAGCTGTTGCTTATAGATGGCTTATTAGGTGGATGTGTGGATCACTGGGATAGGAAAATACTAGACCTCTACCAGCATGCATATACCACATCATCAGAAAATCATTTCCAACAGCAGACACAACAGGGTATATTCCAGCTGTAGAACATTCCTGAGAATTAACCGCTACCGTACTGTGACTGGCAACTTTGCTCCAACACCAAACAATTTTACTCGTCAAGGGGAAAGTGTTGCCAGTGAATGGGTTAACATCTATAATTCTTTACACCTCAAGCCTTGGAGAAGTTATTTCTTTCTGACAGACACTCTGAACTGATCAAACAATCCACAACATTGTTTTCTAAAGTTTTCTTCATTTGCACTGTCCAATACCATGTGAATTTTTCTTAGATTCTAGCTTTTACACCTGGTATTCCAATCACATAACAAATGAGACAATACCCAGTGAAGATAACAAGCTTTATTTTCTATCATCTAAACATGAAATCAGAGTAGCCTGAGAAAAGCAACTAAAATCTGTAGTAACATTGTCCATGTTACTACATGTAGGTAAATGTCACACTATTGTATTGACCAATAAACATTCACCATGTTTATGGTTTGGTAAATAGTGCATTTTACTCTGTTCTGGTAAGATTGAAGCAGTATGCCATGAAGCATATAATGTGATTTCATAAAGAGTGTTTAATTAATTTCTATGTTAAGAATAATTTCTTGTAATTTTACAAAATCTTATTATACTCACTTTATGGTCCACATAATAACAGTACACATACTGCTGTTTCCGTGATTGTGCATTAAAGCTATCATTATTTTAATTAGAATTATCTGTATGTTTGCTTATTTTGCAAATGCACTAAGTTGTGTTATGTACTGTAGCTTAATGCTAGTAACTTATTTTAAATTCATCCTAAAAATAAATGTGTACTGTTATAATTACCTTATCACTAGCTAAGGTTTTACATGCTTTTATATTATCGTTATTGCTGGGACCGTGACCATTTAACATTATTAGAATTACTGTTACGAGAATAACTAAAAAAAGAACTCCTGCTGTTGGTTTCCATCTTCATCTCAAAAACAAAAAGTGGCAAAGATTAATCAATGCAAAAAAAATCATGCTACATTTAGGGTACTATACTAACCAGTAATAATATACTGTACTAACCAATATAATAAAGTATACTAACCAGTCTTCGTTTTTGATCTGTTAAATTTTCTTCAGCGGGTGGAAGAGTTCCAGCAACGTAAATTTAGGAACATCATCTCCCTTCAGTCTTCTCTTCATATTAAGCTTTTTAGCCAACGTAAGATTCACATCAAAATATGAATCGTCAAAGTGGGCTGAACAAAGATACGAGGCCGCAGAAGTGTTAAAGCCTGGTATATGTTTGCGCACAAAATTTACCCATTTCTTTCGTTGTTGCGAATATGTTTCTTCGTTAGGAAACAGATGCATGGATATCAGCACTACACTGATGAGGCCCAGGACGAAACGCGTCTAGTGCTCAAGGTGGTACCTTGTACCAGATTATAGTACCAGATCTTGTACCAGATTATAGGTGACTGTTGTGGATCCATGCTTGGGATGCTATCCCATAACACTACTGCACCTCTTCGAGAAATGAACAACGAGTCCAGAAAAGAAGCCGTGGTCGGTGATGCCTTAATTGGTGGTTCTTTTAAGAACCGACCGGCCGCAGCGAAAGGATCCTCTACCACGAATTCTACGTACGCAGCAGTTGCCGGTGACCGGACCAAAGTTGGTGGTCTTTGTGG
>JBAHVQ010203542.1:0-12884 GCA_036872915.1 Nanipora kamurai
CCTACCTCGAAATTTTCTGCTGAATTACGTTTAAAGTTAAAATTTTCTTCGAATGTCTTCCATAACGTGCGAACCCAACGGCATTAAACAGTGCACTGATCCACGGCGGTGCGTGCGCATCTCATGGTAACCCGGATGTATGTAGTGATTTGGTAGAATTGGTGGGTTAATAAGTAGGTATTTAATCAAGGTGGTTTTGTAGGCTTAAATACAAGATAATTTAATTAAACACGAGTGTAATTTTACTTCTCATACTGAAACAAATATGTTTTTAATATATTAAATTATTAACAAGTTCTTATTAAATTATTGACAAGTTCTTATCACTACAACAAACACAGTAATTCATGCGTCGCAGAGGGAGAAATATTCCTAGGAGATTTATTTACTGACAGTAGGAGAGAATGCCCAACCTTGGTCAACTCCAGTGGCGTATCGAAGGGGCGGGCGAAGCAGCAGCTTCTGTGAGGCAGCATGAGCCCTTTTACAAAAACGTTGCACCATGGGTAATGGGGATTAAATAGAAAGGAAATACGTAACCCGTCATGTGCAAATGTTTCCTTCGAAACTGATGCTACAGATTAAGTATGATGCACCGTTTTCGTATAATGGCTTATCTTGAACTTAAAAATGAAGCTTCTGAAAATTACGTGTAACAATTTAATTAAGTTTCCTGTCATGATGAGCTAGTAGATATAAAGATTTTCGGCTTCCACTGCCTCGGGTAGAAATTCAATCTGACCTGACCAGAGCTTTTACTCTTGGGGGAAAAGTTTCATACATTTAATGCAAAATTTAAACCTAGTAGTCAACTGATCACTGATCACACGGCGTCTAGACTTATATCATATGATCAACATTATTTCTTAGCGAAATATAAATATTTTGTGAGTCTCTTTGTTTTTGGTAGAGCTACGCCTCTGGTCTATTGTAATATAACTGTTCTGCAATAGATAATTGTTTGGTAAACTAACGTCTATCACTCCAAAATAAGGATTGCAGTCATTCACTTTATGCGGAAATGGCTCTTTAAACATTGTGGATCAAGATTATTTGATATGTTAACATCATCATTGCTATACGATATAATTATCTTTCAGCTAATCATACCCATCCTAACTCTAAGTGTAGCTCACTTAAACGTATAGTGTAAGGTACATCCAGTAGTATTTGAATTCTATTTCAGAATCTTCCTCAGGGTAATATGAAACGATAAATTTACAATTATCCAATTATTATTTGAGATTTTATTGTTATTACTTGATTTATTATTGAGACGACTTTTTGGTTTTTCTTAATTTCCAACTAATTCCTACTCAAAATAAACATGCAAACACCACACCGATATTTATTCACTCACAATCTGCGTCTGGCGATTTGAGAGGCCGATACCAAGTAGATATTAAAAAAGAGCTGGAATTAGGTTTGCTTATTTCAACTGAAACCATTTCTAAATCTGTCACTATAATATCTTATATTCTCACATAATTTATGGAGGTTATCAGATAAATGCAAACATAACACCGATATTTATTCCAATCTTTATGAATGCAAGTGTAATCTGACTGCCTAATTTGTGCAGCATCACATAGTTTAGTTCACTTTCATCATTTATGGCTAGTATGTCAGGGAAATTAAAACACATGAATATATTGTAAGTTCATTAATGTGTGTAAGAATGCTAGTAATACTTAAACAACGCATTTTAAATCCACGTGTATTAGAAATTAAGGTTTGAAATGCCATTGCTTGAAATGTTATTAGACTATAAGATATTGGAATGAAGATACAAGACTCCACATTTGGCAGAATTACATCAATAACAAATATCTATTTATCTCACTGGAGAATAAACGTCATTCCCCTTAGTGTTCAAATGGAGCTCTCCAGCATTTAAGCAATTTCCTTGAACTATTGTTAATGCATCAAGAGTTATTGTTCTCATAGTTATTGGCCTCTTAGACATAAATTGATCTCATTGGTCTCATAGCTTCTCTAAGGATAGAAAGACAGACAGATATGTGCAAATGGATAGATAAACAGATAAACAGATAAACAGAAAGGCGGATGGATGGATGGACGGATGGACTTGTGAACAGCTGGACAGGTGGACGGATGGAGTGGTAGAGGGGTGGACGAGTGAACGTGTGAACGGGTGGACGGCAGACTGGTGGGCGGCGGATGGTTGGGCGGGTGGATGGGTGGACAGGTGGATGACTGGAGAGTAGGCAGATAAATAAATAGGTAAGTGAATGGGTACGTAGGTGGGCGGATAGCTGGTTGGATGGTAGAAGGACAAGACAGGCAGACAATCAAGAAGACTCAATGGCTGATAGGCAAAAATATGCATCCATTCGTTTTTTTCTTTTAAAATGCAGAGATGGATAGTATTCAATACTTTGGTTATTCTGGCAAGCGCGTGGAATTTCAATGAAAGTAGAAAAATATCTTTTATTAAACCAGTAATAATTGTTGAAGTATTGACCTTTTGTTTACCACAATTAGATAAGCATGCCTATTAACTCTTTCCTGCTCGAGGACGTTTCCCCAGGCGAGTAAAATCGTCTGCCGTTTGCCAGAGTTAAATACTAATTTCTCCATAGGTCATTGAGGACCTATAAGGACAGGAAGGAGTTAAACACTATACAGATGAGCGAACTTTAAAGTCCCATAAAGTCCCATAAAGAAAGGGTTAAAAATGTACCAGATGTGTGTTTGTTATATATGCATTATGATTACTTTAGGTATAGCCTATCGTATGAAACTATGATTTGATAACAACAAAAATAGAATCTGATGTCATTATTTATGTACTTAACGATGGCCAATAAACTCCGATAACATTCTTAGAATATTTCGCTTTGGTATTTATGATTTTTCTTTACATTGGTATTCGGTCTCTACATCACATTTTTCGGATGACTCGAGAACGATATTTGGTTAAAAATGGATAATTTTTTAGAATACAAATGAAAGTCAGACAGACGTTCATTAAAATTGCGTCGAAAACTTGCTAGAAACAGGATTTTGTCCAGTTTATTCTGAGTGTAGGGTACCTTCGCACGAAATTCTTAAATGCATACTCATTCCCCGCAAAGTGAACGCGTTTAAAATTTGGTCATTCTTTACACTATTGAATTTATTTCTATGGTCGTGCTAACGAGTAAACAGGTGTAAGGGAAACTGGCCCAACACACAGGCTAGAGCTACCTTTGATGACTGACATGTCATTTTTGACAAAGATAGTGACAAAGATAATCATTTGTGACGAACTCGCCTAATAACAGAGCATGATTGATTGGTTAACTTTTCTGTTATCACAATTTATGATTCGTATTATGGCTGAAACGTCGTTTTGCCGAGTCTGTGCCTTGTGATACTTTCGTTAGCGTCAGTGATTCCATTTCCAAATTATCTAGACTGCAGTAAATGAACGCATTGCTTAATGGGCTTCCCCCTTCAACTCGATATCGGTCGGAAATTTTAATATCGTGGGAGATTATAAGGCTGTTTGGAAGACTAGATATAGATAATTCATTTATTGAAGTTTCTCATCTCATATTCGTACTATGAGAAGGAAATATGGTATAAAAACAAACAAAATGTTGCTATTAGAATTAGAGAAATATACAATGTAAATGGTTTGAACCTGGGAGAATTGTTTGATGTTTACAAGAGTTGATCATCCAGGTTAGTGTAGTCTTAAGAAGGACCGTTGTTGTTGGTAGAAGTAACTGGCGTTTGGACAGCCTCAGCAGCGGTCATCTTCAGCGTGAAGTAAAAGGTACATGTAAATGTCAGTTTCGCCTATATTTGTATCTAGTTCGTGCGGCATAAGTGGACGGTTGTTTGAGTCATAAGGGACTTCATTATTCCCACAACGGACCACGACTACGCTTGATTACTCGTCTATATGGTTTCATCAGATTTTGGCAGCCATTTTGAAAAAAGCGCCGCCACGTGTTCACCCACAGTCAAGAATTTTACAGACAACCAGATTCCGACACCCCACTGGGTAAGGTTTATGAAAATAGTCGTCTCCAAAAATCCTTTGAGGAAAAGGGGTGTTGGCATAGGCTACAGTCTATAATGATATGCAAACATCTCGAAGTTAGCATAACAGCCAGAAATATTTCTTGAATCCAAATTTTTCATCTTCTTAAAAGGCAAGCTTTTTATACTTATTGCGTCATAAAGATGTCATAATTTGTTGCCATGATAACAAAATTGCACCATATATTTGGATTTAACTTACCTTCAACATGTGGACGTTTATTGCCATAGATGCAACAGTTTTGGAGATATTGGCCGCGGAAACTTCCCCCATCTCCATCCCACCCCCAAAAAGTTCATTCTAGATAGGGAGAATTGTATATATATCATCGCTGTAATTCGAAAGTCTTTGTTTTTTCGGAAGAGAAAGAGCTTTCGCAGCCATGTTTCTCGCGAGAATAAAGTCAAGTTTTGCTGAAGTTCTCCAACAACCTTGGTCCCGCAGTCTCTAGTAGATTAAAATGTTTTTTTCTTTTTGTTGTAAACAGAGTCATGAGGAGGTAAAGATTTCTCTTGGGAGATTTTTGCTCGCCTTCATTGTATTTAGCATGACATTCAATGTTTAGCAAGACCTTCTCCTCCGGTATGCTCCTAATAGATTGGAAAACGGCTAACATCAGTCTGATACGCAAGAGAAAATCAAAATTCAAGAGAGAAAATTACTGAAAAATATCCTTAACATCAATTATTTCTACGATAGGAGCAAAAACTGTCGGCGAGAGAACTGTTGAGTTTTGGTTAAGTCGACAAGTATTTAATCACAATCAGTTTGCATACCTTTAACTCAAATCCACTTTGTAACAATCACTATTATGCTACAATGGTTGGGTGAAGTCTAGAAATAATGCAAAAACTACTGATGTAGTATTTCTGGATTCAGTAAGGCATTCGACAGTCCTCATGCTCGAGTTGGTCCCTGAAATCCGAAGTATTTGGCTAATAAAATGTCAAGTTCTGTCAAGCTTTTTGCAGATAATACAAAACTTTACCGTGAATCATCCGAAGTGGAGAGTGACATAATGTCACTTCATTCCGACCTGAATCGTATGAGTGATTGGACCAAAGCCTGGCAATTAAGTTTCAGCCCTGAAAAATGCAAAGTTATGCGGATAACACTTCAACGCGATCTTTCAGTATCTGGGTACTACTTCTACGGAAGCAAACTGAAAGTGGTCAAATTATTCAAAGACCTTTATAGCAAGTTAATAACAAGATAATCATAACATGTTAGCTGTCATGGAGTGACCAAGTGAGTATCGCTGTTAATAAAGCCAATCGTGTTTTGGGTCTGGTTAAAAGAACAGTCGGGTCCTCTAACACGAGTATTTTTACAATGTTATACAAAGCGTTGGTGAGACCAATGCTAGAGTATGCAGTGGCTGTGTGGTCACCATATCTGGTTAAAGATTTACAAGCCTTGGATGGTATTCAAAGAAGGGCATCGACAATAGCACTGAGACAGAGACGAGGTGAAATACCCTATGACGAACGCTATAAGTTACTAACTGGGACATACTAGAAAAACGTAGAGAATATTTCTTTCTGGTTAAATTTTATAAGACAGTATTTGGTCTTAACGGCATGGTATTTGATGACATCCTAGAATACAGAAGTATAAAGAAGACCAGAGCTAACTTTAAGTAGACATTATACACCAAATTTGCCAAGAATAAATTGTTATACTCATTTTTCGTAAGACTTATTAGTATAAACAGTTTGCCTTGTAGAGTTGCATGTAGAGGTAGACGGTCTTAAAAAATTCAAAGGTCAGATTATGTTATACATGGATCTGCACTGGTTATGATCGCTTTCCTTAAATTAACAATGTAAGATAGCTTCTTAAATTTCCAAAGCCATTGCACTAAAATTTAAGTCCTGTAGCAAATTATATAATAAAATTAGATCTTTGTGTAATCTTAATTTATCTAGGAAATCGTGCCATAGGGTTAACCTAGGATTTTCCCTGCAAGGACAAGGTGAATTTTATACACTTTTGTTTAAAGTACCTTGAATAAATTGATTGATTGATTGATTGATTGATTGATTGATTGATTGATTGATTGATTGATTGATTGATTGATTGATTGATAGTTTATAATTTTGCAGATCAAAATTCTAATTGCAAGAACAACTCTGAACTCCGGACGGAACTGTGTGACAGGACTGGATATAAAACCGAATATATAATATATGCTTCACTCAGTTAGTTGGCAAAGTTGTGTGCCACTTGTGTAATTTCTGGTGGCACTTCAGACAGCTCTGCCTGACTACAACGGACTACAGTAGCATGCCTCTACTTGCAGAGGCATGATGGTCAGTTGTGAAAAGTGCGATCAAGAGACAGCCATATGCATGTCAGCCAGCGCTGTCTGAAGTGCCACCAGAAATGACACAAGTGGCACACCGGCTCCAGATAATGAGAGAAATTGCGGATGGAAGCAGTTCGTGCTGAAGGGAATCTCATGTTGGTCATGCGATGCATAACCCACTGCCAAAGACACTGGTCGACTGTCAGCGAATTGAGGGATCTACCACTAGGAATTTGATTTGACCTATTACGATTACAATTTTGATTTGACCTATTACGAATTTGATTTGATCTATTACGAATTTGATTTGACCTATTATGAATTTGATGTGACTTGAATTTTGAAGTGAAAATGGTGCAATGAAATGAAGCGCAGCTTCAGTTATTTCGCTGGGAAGACCTGGATCACTCCTCGGCTCCATTATATCTTCTTCTACAATTTTCGATTCTAGAAGTAAAATTAGGGAAATTTTTAATGATACTGATGGCCATATTTAAGTATATTTAAATTTAAGGCTAAATAAGTATATTTAAATTTATAATGGTTTTTGAAAGTTTTTATTGTATCATATAATAGTAAGTAAGCAGATAGTTAATTAGAGTTCCCCTAATCTCAAAAATCATTTTCAGATTATCGAATATACTCTTCATTTTTAGTGTATCAGTGAATAAAAAAAGTCGATTTGGATAAATTGTTTGACTTTTATGGTCTGAGGAATTTATAATTTTGTGATACGAAAACGTCAGTTTTCTGACAACCAGAAGTCTCGGTTCACCTCGCCTTTATGACCCTTTACTGGTACAATTGTTAGCAACACAATTAAAAGGCATCTCCTAACAAGCACTTCAACACTAGCACTAACATACCTAAAATATGCATGTATGACATTTGTATGCCAGAAGCACGACTACCTTACGTGACGTCATCCTAGGTATTGGTTCTAGACTTCTTGTAACAAATTAGTCTCACGGAAATGTAACAACCTATATCGCTCATTTATCGACTTGAAAAGGCCATAACAATCAAACGATTTGTCCAAACCGACATTGTTTTTTACTGAAGCGCTAGAAAAGAGGCGTATATTCCATGAGCTGACGATCGTTTTAGGCGTTAGGGGCACTTTAAGTAGTTAAATAGTCTTAAATGTTTACAAGATATCTTTAGTTAAATTTATTTAAGCACCCCCTATGAAAATCGTTGTGTCTTATTTTTCCGATATATTTTCTTGGTTCTAACTTACCTTGATAAGCTACAATGGGTAAAAATCTTTAATAAAAATAAATAAATAAATAAATAAATAAATAAATAAATAAATAACTCTAACTTTATGAAACTTAACACTTATAACGGCAATGAAAACGCAGGGAAACCAACACTGACTCAACAACAATTACAGCGACGATACCTCACATTAAAGGTATGTCTAAGATAATCTTACGGTATTTTACGAACAGACGTGTAGCACACAAATCTATCACAAGTTTGCAAGAAGTACCGACTAACGTTAAAGACACAGAACAACCACACAACAGTCAAGATGTAATTTACAAAATTAATTGCACCCGCTACCTAGCCGCTTAATGTTTTGCTGAGACGTGCGGAGACTTAAACTCACGGAACAGAAACTAGTAACAAAAACCTGAGATGAAACCAACGACATTGCCAAACATTACAGACAAACCAAACATTACATTGACTGGAACTCAACAATGCGTTACTTACTGCAACAACTACAAACAACGACTCACACCAGAAAGTTTGCATACGAACTTAGAATAAAAACCACTAAGCCGATCACTACAACTACCAGCACCTTACGAACGACTTATTCACAAACTCAAGATAGAATACAAGAATCGACTTATTTTGAACATTTGCATATCGACAGTTAAACTAACCACAAATGCCCACACAAACAATTAGTATATCGCAGCTACTTTCAAGATAATGAAAAAAATTGGGGCAAAACGGGGCAAAGGGCTTTGTTCCATGTTTCTGTTCACCTTTATGCAAAAGTATGTGCTTTCGCACTTATTGTGTAATAAAGGAAGCAGCTAACAGCAGCACGTATATAAGTTATTATTAAAATTTATATATGTATTATTACTCCTTATTTCGATTACTACGTTTCATAGTTTGAGACGACTATACATAATCTAACTATTTAGCTGGAAAATGGAGTAGCACAAATTATTTCATGTAGGTAATATGACATGCGTTCTAGTCAACTGCTGAATGAATTTTACTAGGAATCACAAAGTGAAAGAAGAAATCGCAAGAAAGCAACATTTATGTGCAAAACAAATAACGGTCCAATGACCGAAAGCATATCTAACGTGTTCACGATCTCAAATAATCGTCTTCGTAGCAATGCAAGTACTTACTATCTTCAAAAGCCAAATACAAATTTCTTGAAGAAAAGCGTTAGCTAATCTACAGAAGAATGCTGGAACAACTTACTTAGGGAATGCAAATTGAAAAAAAATATAATTCGCTAAAAGAATTTAAAGCTGTACTACAATAACAGCGAGTTATACAAATGTTATAATTACTTTAAGATAACGCGATACGTCCAATATATACCAAAACTTCCTGTAAAGATTCATTTTATTCTTTTTAATTAATGTAAATATATTCTGTATAGAGCTATTTTAATATTAGACATGCATTTTATGTGCAGTAAACCAGCGGGTAACGGCCCCTTGCCAATTAGCTACTTCGATGTCTTGAAGGTTTGTCGTTGTCAAATAAGTTTAATTAAAATAAATAAATAAATAAATAAACGAATGAATGAATGAATGAGTGAATGAATAACAAGAACTTATCGGGAGGTTGAACAATAGCAGTGCATAAACTAATGTTTTTAAACACAAATTTGTATGTTAAAGTTCCGTGCTATTGTAGACGACGTGTGTACATTTGTCAATGTCCTCAGAAAAAACTATTTCGGGATCTCAGGCAGGAATTGAACACTCAAACTTCGGGTTCACATGTTATCGACAATGACACCAAGCTCCCACATGCACATATTTGTGTTTGTCATTCAGCTTATTCCAATTATAATTCCACCTCACCTGATTTTACCAATTTCTGATTGGTTGTTTTACTTTGGGTTTTCTTTAAATACACGCTCAAGTCCCGTATGTGTCGTATACATGGTTTGCAATGACATCATGGTATATTCGAACTTCCACAAAAGAGTCTCGTTAACTTTTATTCTACGCGAGCCAAGATGTCCGCCGTATCATTGTCTTCTAAATCTCAAGGGATTGATTGAAAACTATCTATTTAGAAAAAATAATACATGTGATATATTTGAATAGGTAATGGTATGGTTTCAAGTGCAATTTGAAAAAAAAAACATGTAAGAGTGAGTTTTTAAAAGAGTGTCAAAACAGCACGATTCCAAAGGACAAGTGCTATTTGAAGCCTTTGAAAAACTCGCCAATGCATGTTTTCCAAATTACACGAGAAACCATGCTATTACCAATTAATAATATACATGAAAAAATTAAGCAAGAAGTGACACGAGTTAAAAGGAAGTCTACTTAAAACACCGGCCATTTTTTTCCATAATTCTATTTAATTTTTCCGCAGCTATGACAGAGGTATGTTTTGATTGGCTCTTTTCAATTTTTGTGGCTTTTGGTTGGATGACTGGCTCAGGAAATTTGCACTGTATTTCCTTTTTTCTACACTATATTTCCTTAAAACTGCACTGCTTATCAGAATCAAGAAATTTTTTCATGAGTATTATTACAGGAAAAATATCCGACGTGGTACATTTTTGTTTGGGGAAATATTCATAATACCACTGGTACTACACACTCGAGGTGGTATTATGAATACTTCGCCAAACATCCGTGCGAGTTTTGATTAAGTCTTCTCGAACAGTGTTATTTACTAAACCTATCATACCGAGGCGTCCGCGAAGGCAGCACATATTACAAACTTCCCCTTTAGCTTACCATCTGGGTCTTTTTTACCTCGATCGTTACAGCGTCCCACCAGTCATCAGATAACGACCAACGAACGTGTGTTAAGCTTGTTTCCTCAGAAAAACGATTTCTGAGCCCTGAACGGGAATCAACCCCGCAACCTTCTGATAACAGGTGAGATGCTCTAACCTTTGAGCTACCCAAACTCAGATGAGTCGACTAGTGGACGTTCGTCAAAGTCGTCATCTTAAAAAAAAGATTTCTGAGCCCTAACCATTGAGCTACCACGATTCCAGGGCTCAGAAATTGTTTTTCTGAGACAGCGAGGTTGACAAACGTCCACTAGTCGTCTGATATTTACCAAGTTCTCACATGAACTGAGTTCGTGTTCAACATTAAGTACATTTCCATCATTATTAACATACCCTGACTTCCGTATAGGCAGTACATATCACGAATCTGCACCCTACACCCTGCACTCTGCACTATCTGAGTCGTGGTAGCTCAATGGTTAGTGCGTCTCACCGGTCATCGGAAGGTTGCGGGTTCAATTCCCGTCTAAGACTCAGAAATCATTTTTCTGAGAGGACGAGCTTGACGAACGTCGACATTTACCAAGCTCCCACATGAACCAAGTTTATGTTCAGCACTAAGTAAGACTCAGATGGTGAGCTAAGGCAGTACATATGACAAACCTGTACCTTAGCTCACTATCTGAGTTTTGGTAGCTCAGTGGTTAGAACGTCTCACCGGCCATCAGAAGGTTACGGACTCAATTTGCGTCTGGGACCTAGAAATCGTTTTTCTGAGGAAACTAACTTGATAAACGTTCGTTGGTCGTCTACTGTAATATATATCAAGCTCCCGCATGACCAGACTTTATGTTCAGCAATTAATATTTCAATCATTATTATCATATCGTGACTTCCGTTTAGGCCGTACGTATTAGGAACCTCCACGTTAGCTCTTCATCTCAGTCTTGGGAACAGCTCAATGGGTACAGCGTCTCACCGGTTATCAGAAGGCTGCGGGTTCGATTGCAGTCTAGAGCTCAGAAATCGTTTTTCTGAGGAAACGAGCTGGACGAACGTTAGTTGGTCGTTTAATATATACCAATCTCCCACGTGAACCGACTTTGTGTTCAGCAATTAATAAGTCATCAGATCGTTGCCGATTTGATTCTTGTCCTGGGCTAGTTTTTTGAGGACGCAAACTCGACGTACGGTTCACAAGCCGTCTATTTTCTTCCAACTAATGTTATACTATTTTACTTGCTGATGCCACGCGACGATTTTACACGCCAAATCGATTTCGTGGTAGGAAAGAGTTTAAGATCTCCTAAATCCTTTCGCTTCTAAGGCCGTTCTATGGCATTTTACAATGTTTAATGCCCGAGGATTTTACTCCAACTAAAGTCAGATAATTTTAATGTGGCTAGCATCAGACAAGTGTGTGATGTGTGAGTGAGATGTGGTTTACATAACTTGCATGGGAGTTTGGGTTTTTACCGGGATTTTTTGGAAGATTTTTTTGGGTCTCTTTTTTGTTGGTTATTTTTACGTTTCAAATCCGATAAAATCAAACACAACTGATTTATGGCCGCTGAAGGCGATCTCTATGGAACAAGTACCTTGTGTTGGTAACTGACATATTCAAAATTTTGTTGTAAAAGATCTTTATTTGTCTATTTTTGAGTTAGAAGCATCAAACTCTTACGTGTTGCAGTCCTACCACTCTCGAATCAACAGTTACAGCATTTAAGACCTTGAAATTCTAAAATCGTGCCAGCGCGTAAGCCCCTGGACTTCTGTACCATTTATAGAGTATTTTGGTGATTTCATAAACATTTACTACTCGAGTACCACAATTTGAAATACTATTTATGTGTGATTAAGGGGCCGTTTATATGGGAAGCGGGACGGGACATTTGCCGAAATCTCGCCATCATTTTCTCTTATTGATCACGTTGCGTTTATATGGAAAAAGAGTTTGCCTGGGTGTTTTTCATCCCGTCCCAGTAAAGTGGAATCTCTGTTTGCTCAACCGGGACAATTTTTACTATGTGAACACGCCGTCTCCCTTGGCATGAACGATATTATTCTGACTTTGAATTAATACTGGCTATGTCAACAACAAAGATGGCGTCCATATAGAACAGAACTAGCACTCCTAGTGGAAGTGATTCCAACAAATAATGCTAACAATGAAAAAAAAAATCTTTCATGTACTCAGAAGAAATGACCGGTAATTTAATTGCATGTTTGTAGGAATACAAGGTTAATTGTGAATACACAAACAATGATTTCGAGGCAGTTAAATGAAGTGAAACGTCCAGGGTGGAAAAAGTTTCTTGTACACTGTTATTTTCAAGGAGTTGATTTTACTCCAAAAATGGAGTAAAAAAAGGTACCAGTTGACTCTATTTTGGGAGTAATCTTTACTCCAAAATTTGAACTCCATTTCTGGAGTAATTATTAACTCGATAATCGAGTAATATTTACTCTAGTTAGAGTTACTCTTTTTACTCTTTACTCTTTTTTTGGAGTAAATAATATGCTAAAGTAGGAGTTAATTTTACTCCAAT
>JBAHVQ010203552.1:0-12881 GCA_036872915.1 Nanipora kamurai
TGTGTATATATGTGTGTGTATATATATATATCGTTCAAAAAACCAAGCCCTTCGCCAGTTTGCAAGCATTTATAAATCTTTCAAAAAGAAACTTTATTAAAACATTTACGTTTCGGGGTCCGGCCCATTTCTCAAAAGTCACAAACAACAGAAATTGTATATATATACCGGTATATATAAAGTGTATATTGTGGTAACGACGGCGACTATAAATAAGTTAACCACTATCAATAAGTTAACCAGATACATATATAATATATGTCTCTTTTTTCAGTTCTCTTTCGTTCTCAGTGCGGCTGTTATTATGTTCGCTTTCTGGATCCGGGCAAGCATCACTTCTGTCAACATTACCGGTACTACTTTCACACTTTTACTCTCAAGCTACTTCGTAGATGAACAACATCCTGTGGTATTTGTACATGATATAAAACAGAAATATAACTTCCACATCTAACTACGCCGTTATGCTCTGCCTTTTAAAAAAGACGCGCTCAAATAATGAGGTCCGTTTAAATTTGGGACGCCCCGTACTTCCTGAACATTACTGAATATTTTAGGTCTGTTTAATACTGTTACACTAAAACTATCGCGCCTTCGTTATCTGTCAGAGCGATCCGAAGCAGTGAGTTGTTTACTTGTACTTTACACTGTATCAATTAACGTTGGACGCGAAGAAATTTTGATGTTACCATTTTAAGTGAATGCAGGATTTGTTTCTGGATCAAACCATAGTCAGAAAGTTAGGTTTTAGTATATATAGGGATATTGATTTATTCATTGGCGTGCGATTCAAACCACAGGACCTCCGAATTAGGAGGGTACACAATGAGGTTGGGGCATAAAGATATTGCCGGCATCTTTATCTCCGGTGCAAAATGAAGTAATTATTCATCCGATTAACATCAAATCTGAATATAAATTACCTTTACTTTGCCTTATTTCCAACAGAGATAATCATGGTCAGCATGAACTGGCAAAATTTAAGTCGGTAACCAAAATGGTAATAAGCACGCAATGTTTCAAACAAGAACAAACTACGCCAGACAGCAATATAACCAATGCCCGTGTTCTTAAAGTTCTGTTAATATTAATTCACTTCTAAATATTTCTCGGAGTAGCACCGGTCTTGAACGTGGAATGGTTGAACTGAACAATACAGTTTCCTGCTCCGTTTGACGTCCCATCTCCGACTACTACACGGGCACTCCGCTTCACTTACTTCATCGACGGGCACTAGAACACTCGATTCACACAGAAATCCATAAATATCCCTAATACCCTTGTTCACCGTTGCCAAATTCAGGTCAATGGTTCGTGTATCTAAGGACCATGGTAATTTCTCATTTTCCCTCGGGACATGAACTCGAGCTAAAGTGGGTATTACTACGTGAAAAGATCTCATGTTATTTGCCTGGGAAATTGTCTTACCTAAAGCGATGTCCCATTCTTCTGTGTCTTGTTCTAACAACCGCGTTTTCAACGAGGCCAATCTCCTCCACATGCTGACGTTGAAGCCATATGCATTTCTTAGAAATCTGAAAGCTTTTCTCACTATGAAGGTGTCGGGGTGAGCATTGACAGCATTCCCTCCATCCTCATTTCCAAGGCCAAACTGCCAAATATCGGTCAACGTGTTTTTCACTAAGCTCGCAAACCATGCGACTTCGAGGACATCTTCAGACAAAATCACGTCTTCTTCGAAAAACAATATATCTCCCTTGTATGGGTGGAAAAACCCATTAGCTTTTGTCGTTCCTGGAAAAAGAAATTTTTCAAGAGAGAAATTTAGAAACGGCGGCGCCCAGTCTTACGATTTGGGGGACAATTGAGGGGCAAAGTACTTTTCTAGGAGGGGGCAGGGTTCTCGTGTTGCCAAACTCATGCATATTTTATGAAGAAAACCCGAAGGATTATCAGAACCAAGTAATATTTTGATTTTCACCTAACATATAAAATCGAAAGCTGTTTAAAGTGTCTTTGAGGTTCACGTAAAATATCAAACTGTTTGAGGCGATATCTCAAAGATATATCTTTGAGAAGGTATGAGAAGATATATCGGATGTTTGATTGAAGGATAGTATATTATTATCTCATGACACACCCACAATTCATTGTTTGAACACAAGCGTTTAATCTTTTATACAACTCAACAATACTCAGGAGTACGATAACCTTACAAAACAGTGTGATAAGTAGTTATCACACTGCTTTCTTTTGAAAACAGTGTGAAAACAACTTATCACATGCTACTGAGCGTATGTCTTCATTTCTAACAACCAACGTTTCTTTATGGTAAAGAAAAAAAGTCCATGTAATTGTGGTGAGTGATGAGATAAGATGGTCAATCAATGTTCACTTGTGTGATAAAGAATTTAACATCGCTCGGGAAACTTTAAGCTTCCCTCGCGATGTTAAATTCTTTATCACACTCAAGACCATTGATTAGCCCTTAGTTATTGGAGTATGGTATATCATATCAAACACTCTCCCTCTAGTTTCATACATTATATGATGAAGGTAGTAAGGACGTCAAATACAAATAAAGAAATATACGCCCCCGAAGTTTGCTTTTGTTATTTTTGAGAAAAAACGTGACTATCCCGACACTGTGAGCACGTATCCTTAATTACCTTGTGAACTCCCTTTTTCGAAAATAGATTCCATAATGAACCACCATGATCGAGAACTTCCGTTAACTTGAACGTTTTCCATGTCAACCCTCCAAATAATTTTTTCACAAAACCGAACGTGTCCAATAACCTCTAACGTTTCCTTTAGGTTATCTCTTCTAGGATTCTCGCGTGGTTTTCCAAGAACGAACAAGCACTGGACAGAGTGATCCAGAAAGCTATAGGCTGCGCTTGTCGTAACATAAGCCAAGCATTGACGTAGTTTTTTTGAGCTATAGTTATTGAAGAACACCAAATTTAAACGAATAGATTCCTTAGTTTGAAGAGAATGCCATGTTTTTCCAGGTGGAAGACGAGTGAGTCTCATCCAGGGCAGGGTTTCCTCCAGACCAGCTTCGGAATATTTCCTCTGAAGTTTAATCATCAATAGGCTGTCCAGTGTCTGGAGTTTACTGATATGCTTTTCAAGTCCCTCTACGGTGTTCTCGATACTTGTGGTGGTTGAAAGCTCTGCACTGTTCTGGCCAATAATTAACATTTCTCCCACTTCCACCAACACCTCGATAAGCTTCTCAAGTATTTTCGTATTATATCCATTGGTGTTCTCCTTCGTCACAAATTCATACTCCCAGTTTTCTACACGTCGTGAAAACTCTCGCTCCAAAATGCTCAGTTCTTTAGCCACTTCAGCAAGTCTTTGGCTTTTTACCGGCGCACAACATCCAAGTTTAGGACTTTTATTAAATATAGAAACCCAAACAGCGAAGGGAAAAACTACCACAAACAAACAAACCAGAAGGAAGCAGTTGCGTGTTCCAAAGGCATCCATCTTGACCACAAATATGCATAAAAAGACACTTTATTAGCCATGCAGTGGCACAAAATTAAAAGGAAGTCATCTTTCGGGTGATCCAGCTTTTTTTTTTATGTCAGTGTAAACAGAACATACTGACAAAACAATGCAAAATGTTTCCCGAGAGACTCGAACATCATGATTAAGTAGAACTGAAGGCAAATAGGGACAAGTTTTCTTTGTTTCGCATTCTTAATCTCATGCGTATGTTATGTCTGAGCTAGTCTCGCTAAGCAGTTGCATCTTTGATCTTGTTCTTTGTTCCAGCCTGATGATTTTGTTCAAGTGAAAACCAGGCTTAAAACGCAGTGAAAATACGTAATAAGCACGGAAACATGAACAAATATAACTAACCAATCTACCAAGACTCAAATGACAAAAGGCGTGGTAGCCATAATGATGCACCCGATTGATTGAACTACGAAAATACCATCGGGTTACGGCGTCAAGCAAAAATGCTCTGTAGACCCTTGTGGGTTGAAGAAGGACAGCACCGCCACAGAACAAATACTGAACATCAGGATTGACGAGTACGCCTGCCTTGCATGTTATTGCACTAATGAAATGTTCCAAGCATTATAAACCCGAGAATTTCCAAGGGAAGTTATTAGAAGCTAAGACGTCAGTTTGATTTATCTTGCTCTCTTCCTAAATTCAGTGCATACGGCGCGATGACGAAGCTGAAAAAATGTCATAAAACATACTGGCGTAAAGCGGGTCGTTCTTGGTGGCCAAAAGTGTTGATAAAACGCCGCACTAGGTTTCCATTGTACGTCATCTTATTATTCATTGTCGTACAATGGTTTATCAACTTCCATCGTTCCGAAATGACAAACTATGCTAAGGAACGGTTCTCAAAATTCAGAGCTATTACTACCAAAATGCATCGTCTTCGTTACCAACTTCAAATGTTGTCGTTTAGATTCACTTTTCGAGAACACGTCACAGCTGTAACACTCCGAGAAACTCACCATGAAAGTACGAAGTTACGAACAACATTTATACGTGCTAAAGTTGAAAACCAGGATCGCTCTAGAAAATGGCCTGTGGTTATCAGTATTGGTTGCTCTCTCAAAAATCTTGCGTATTTCTTGGAGTCATTCCGGAAAGCCTTAGTGGGTAGTACCACTACAGTTATATGCATCTTCGTATTCACTTGTGGGGAAGCTACAAGGCAACAAGATGTCACTTCAATCAACATGATTAACGAACTTGATGTTTGCTTGCCATTTAAGTGGAACGTATCTGAACCGTTTCCAGAAATCAATTTGAGCCATGGAAATAGACATCCGAGAATTGAGCAACTTCAAAAGCCGAAGTTGCAATGGTGGAACTTTATGAGCGAATTTTTCCGACTTGGAATTGTGGAAGGTATATATGATATTATTGTTGTCTATTTTATGTTAATGTTGAAGTTGCTGTTGTTCCTGTTGGTGCTATTGTTGTTGAGTACGAGAATAATCTTGACCCTCACCATATCAATGTCGTAAGAGAACGAGGGAGGAATTCGTCAGGATCGAAGTGAGGGAATGTGGACGATTGTCTTTAGCAGGCGTTAGAGCGTAATCGGCTGCAAAACCAAGTGCATAAATTCCGTAACGCATCATTTACAACCATAGCCTCAACACCATTCCTTCGAATTCTATTTAAAAATGACGATGGCTCGAAAGAATAAGACTAATACGACTCAAAAGTATGAAATCGAAGCTATGAATGAGCAACAACGCATTCGTATATACATATATATATTTACGAAATTGGTTCATTAACATCGACGATTGCCAAGAACCGACATGGCGCAACGTTCCACGCAATGTTTAACCGATTATAAAATATCATAAGCGAGAATGATTAGATTTAGGATTTAGGGTAATCATTAAAAGTCAGGTCAGGATATGTCTGTGCATGGTGAGGCTTGTACTAGTCTATCGTTGCATTGGTTTCCTTTCATGAAATTTTTATATCCTTGGGTATACCTTTCAGGATCTCACGTATTACTGATTGCAATTGCAAGCAATGTTGCACCGTGGGTCTACGGCGTAATTAAGGATTTTAAGATTCCCAAAATCGACTACGATTACGGTTGAAGAATTTAATGGCATAGAAACAGTTGATATACAAGTACACTTTAAATTATAGATATGTCATCGCAAGGATTCGAAACTCTGTCTCTTTCCGGAAAAGAAAGAGTGACGTTTCCAGTCCTGTTTGTCTGGAAAATAAAATCAAGCATATTGCTGACATTCTGTAGTCACCCGGGCTTCCTGCTATCTCCAGCTACGTTGAAATACTTTTCCTATGTTGTAAACAGTCATGACGTCGTGAAGATTTCTCTTGGGACCAATTTTTGGATGCGTTCTTTGTACTTGGCATTGTACGTAGCCGTGCTCGTAGTTGTAGTGTTATCTTAAAGTCCCTATTTACTGAATACCACATCGAATAATTTCACACGCCTGGCCACCATTTCATTCTTTTGAATTCTATTTTCAAAAGACAAAACCTTATGACATTGAGTTAAAGTGAACTCTTGTAATATGAATCTGTAATATGGATATGTAATATGGAAAAAAATCAAATTTCTTCGAAAATATTTCCTAATTGTCCAAATTTCAATGCACAAAGGAGCTGTGAACATACAACTTTACCCCCGGTCTTCAGCGAAATATCTTCCCTATTTTTCTTTTATCGTCGTCTGAATTGTCCGAGCCATATATTACAATAACATACGCAGCTGTCTTATTATCTCTAGGACTTCTGTTCGATGGGATCCTGAAAGCTTTCAGCCACGATGTTCTTTTCATTGACAGCAACGTTGTTTTGTCCCCGGATTTCTTACAAGTGGCGAGGTATGCAAGTGAAATGAAGGCAAGTCTGTCGAACATTATACAGCTTTCCCTGGGGAACTGGGACGGACAAAACCTTATCAATGCTCACCCAGATACCTTTGCGGTAAGGCGATCACGTGAACTGCATGCGTTTGCATATGGAATGAACATATCAAACTGGAAAACATTATCAAATCTGCAACAGAGCTTCCTTGAAGATCTCAATCCAGACTGGACCGAATCAGTAGGGGAAGTACTCAGTAAAAAATCAGGAGGCTTTGGTATTCAGACAATTGTACCAACTCTAAGCCGTTACTGGTTGATGACATCAGCCAAGGCATCACAATTTGAGGAAAAGGGCGACACAACTCAGGTCTATGAAAGTTCTACAGAAGATCCTAGATTTCCACCATGGCTAATATCACCTCGTCTTATCAGTGTGAACTACTCAACATTGAACTATGGAGTTCGAGATTGTCTTGGTTTCCTTTGCAAAAAAGATCACACTTTGAATGACGGGCCAACGAAGAACGCTATCTGTCATTGTAGTTTCTGGATATGGGAGAATACAAAAAAGCCTTGGCTTCCACGATGTTTTCCCCAAGGAAATGATGATTGTTTAGATAGCTATTGAAGATTAGTTAAATTTCAATTGAAAAATCGCTCAGTGAAATAAAGGTTACTTTGGCTACCAGTCAGGCGTCATTCACTATGGTTAGAAAATCAAACTAAGAGTTCTTGTTTTCTGCTGGTTATTTTATCAAGCAGAAACAAACTTTAAAATTAAATTGTGGAAGACTAGAAGGAACTACTCCAGGATTTATAGATGGGCACAGAAATAACTGTGAAATAAGTTCAGAACCAGAGGGATCCCTATCGACAACCATGCACGAGCTTTCCCTGAATTTTTGATCGACGAGCCTCGTTTCAGCCGAAAGTCACCGACTTTATGAAAATGGTCCATTGATTGTCCTTGTTTTTTTCGTGCTGGTTGCTTTAATCGTGTACGCAATACAAAAAGTCAACTTTTATATTGATTTTCTGATACAATTTTGAAAGCCTCATTTTCAATTTTTTCGAGGAAACTCGGACTCCTCCAGAAAAAAAATTCCTAGATTTCGTAACTATTCCAAACATCAAGCCAAGATCCGCCAGTGGAAGGACCCGAAAAAAGTGGTTTGATTAATTTGAATGTTGATACTTATGTATTGTAATAGCGAAACACGTCGATCCAATTCTCATTTGCAGATGAATGTTCAATCCTCCGAAACTAACCTATTTAGAGATTGTTTTTTTTATTCCAAAAGCTATTCCAGATGTTATTAGCACTTAGGCTACCGGCAGGGTTGTATACGACCCCACTTAGAACAAAACAAAAATAGAAGAGAGAACAAACAACAAAAGAAAACAATATTTGGGAGCTGAAGGGTTAAATACAAGTAGCCTACTTCTATATTTAAGGAAAAAACTCAAATCTGTTTTCTTTGAAAGGCCTACGTAAGTTTTGGTGGCAGATAAGGTTAGATTGTATAAGTTATTTTGTACAAAATATCGTAGGCATAACAGAATGACTATTAGTAGTTGTTGACTTTACATTACATTAACTTTTTTCTTTTTCATAGTATTATACTAATTTACTTTATTAAGTGTTTTATACCTTGTAATCGATACGAGTCGTATTGTATATTTCATCTGTCCTTTATTGGGCGAATTTCTAAACTAAAAAAAGATGGAAATAGTTCGTAAAAGTCTCTCTCAGCGCTGGCATTCTTACAACCATAACACGTTGTCTCATTTTCACACGTCTCTGTGCTTTCACACAAACATGAATTACGACGTTTGAACTGTGGGTAATCGAGTGTTTCCAGGCAAATCTATGAATTAAGAGCTCATTCATGTTCCTACTGCAGTATACAAGCGAAAAACCTATTTTCTTTCGTTATGTAAAATAGCTCAGACTTTGTTTTTTCCAGTTTTCGTGACTTCTCCGGTATCTCTACAATACAGTGAAACTCGCATCAGTCGTGCCTCTGCACTCTAACAGGAAACGAGTTTCGGATAATTATAATGTGCTTAGGACGTCGCATGTTATTTTATATATTAAACTCTATGGAAACAAGGAAAATAGTCTTATATAAATAATTGACGATTGAGAGCTTCTTCCGTCGCAGCGCACAACAAGTTGAAGTGGAATAATATCCGCCAAATAAGCCTAGATCACACGAGTGACGTAAGCTAAGGACATATCGACACGAAAACAAGAAACGACTTCTCCTCTTGAACTTTCGAAGACAAAACAACGTTTCTTTGTTACGTCTTTTGCTTGGCTCTTGGCTTATGCTTGAACTATGATGTTTATGCTCAATACTTAATACTTATGCTTATGACGATTCTTAAGTCGCAAGCATTCCTTTGTTTTACCTTTTGTTTTGTCCTTATACTAATGTTTATGCTCACACGTGAACCAGGCAGAATGTGGCAGATACTTGAGTCTACCTATTGTCTAAACAATGACGTAAAAGTTGAGTGCTGCAGTATTGAACGACTTGTAGAAAACCAAAAGGGTTGGAAAACTGCCGAAACTTAGGTGTAAAGAAACTGAACGACGGGCCTTTGCTCGAAACGTCAGTTTTTCTACACGTAAGTGTTCCGGCAGTTACCCAACCCTTCTGGTTTTCTACATATTATCTAATCGGCGATTGTGACTCGGTTATCAGAAATTTATTTCTAGATAACACCTCGAAATGAGTATGTAACACTCCTCATCGTGAATTCTTTTAATTTTCCATAAAATTAGAAAGAACAAATCGAAATTAATGATTATGCGACATTCGAAATGAATATATGGCAAGTCACAAACCAGAAACTTTGGTATTTTCATTGTGATTAGAACTGTGAGGATCAACAGCATGCCCCCAAGCAAAAGCCACATTCAAACTGTCATAAACCAAGCAAACTTTCTGCGGCCGTAACTCCCTCGTATATCCACTCGACTCGGTACAAATTCCCCCCCCTTGCTAACTTCAACACACCATATCCAACTATTATATTTGTTCTTGATTGCGATGAAAACTAAAATCGCGTTTGACTGAGGGGGTGTTAGAAGTTCGTTATGGCTTTCTTAAAGGAATCAAATTTTCCACCGAGAAATCTAGGAAAAAATTTTCTCCCTCAGAGAAGAAGGCGTAAGTCAACGGCTTTCTCCTTCGCTTCCGAGATTTGGAACAGTTTAAAACCTAATCTCAATAAGAATATCAAAGGCCAGCATAATATCTTTACGAAAGCCATCGACTCGAATACAGAATTAAAATCATAATATTTAATAAAGTGCTAACGTTTCGTTGTTATCATCACAACATCTTCAGAGAATAATTTACATTACTGCTTAGAGCCTAAGTATATAGTTACAGAGTTGTCATGATATTCGTGCATACCCAGTTATTGTTTCCTCTTAACTGTAACTTTTATTTTTAGTAGCTTCCTCTGATTGGTTAATGCATGAATATCATGACAACTCTGTAACTATATACCTATGACGATAACAAAACGTTAGAAGTTTATTAAATATTATGATTTTAATTCTATGTCCGAGGCGATGGCTTTCGTAAAGATATTATGTTGGGCATTGATATTCCTATTGAAATTACTTTTTCCGCCTGGTTAATCAATAGCTGATGAGATTAAAACCTCTTGTGTCTTTCACTTAGTAGCTTTCTTTGATCAAATTAACCGAGGCAACTCAAAGCTGGGCCAGATATCAATAGATCATCTCTAAAACATAAGTACGGAAGTCAGCCAAGCTTTTGACCAACCACGACGATTAAGCAATATGAATAACAGGAGAAGTATTCCGAGAAATGAAGCTGACACTAATGATAATTTTCTCATTTCTCAATCCAGGCTTAGCCCGGCACAGCTTAGTAAAATTTTCGCCTGGGTTCGTCACACAGCGTATACCATCAAAGATCAAGTATTAAAGAAAAGCGAAAAAGATCTTCTTAAATTCAAGACGTTAACAAAGTCCGTAACGTTTCTCTGTGGACAAACCTCTGATATCTACAATTCCAACCTCTTATCGTGGAGCTGGCAGCAACTTCTGCACATTTCACGATAAATCGAAAAATAAGGGATAGTTTTAGATCTCCCAGGTTGTCGTAGTCTTAAAAAACACTGTTTCTGGCGGCCTCAGCTGCGGCAACTTTAAGACACAAGTGTCCACGAAAACATGTCTCGGATCAGGAAGTGCGAGGTACATTATCAACTGATATGAAAATTAGCCCTCTAATTTATTCTTTAGTAATTTTTAATAACTGGGCCGCTCGGAGCGTTGCCGTACCGTATTCCGTGTCTGTAGAAAGTTTAAAGCCATGGATCAAGGTAACGGTAGAGTATTGTTGCTCTTTGGCTGCATTTTGATTCCAAGCTATGTTGTAGAAGGTAAGTGAAATTGTTGGGAACCTAGTAGTATGCAGCCAGATGTCTAAAAATCGCAGAAACCTATGACAACACGGTGTTTACTGTCGGTCTTGCCTCAACTTGATGAAGCTCCAAGCACACAGATCTCAACGTCGCGTTAAGACTACATGATGTAGAGACACTTTAAAGCTTTCTTTAAATTTATCCGAAATGAAACGCTGCATGTCCCGAAATAAGCGAAGCTCAACGAACTTATTTCCTTCGAATTAAAAATTCGTTCAGACAGAAGTCACCAAATTACTGATACTCGGCTATCCATGTTTGAAACATGATCTCGGTCTCGAGAAGTACGGTTTGGACTTGTAACTATTCCGTCCTTGGAAGAGAGCATTTGAATGGTGAAATGGATATACTTTGTTTATATATGTATGTATGTAAGTATGTATATATAGTTGTCTGAAGATCGTGAACGTAGTAGATCGTGAACAGAGTAGCGACGAGAAGACTCTTTAATATCTCACTGTAACGTATGTATATATGTATGTATTTATGTATATATATATATATATACGGAATCAGATTCTATTTAGCGACAGAAACAAACGCTTGCATCAAATCCTTGGAAGAATGTCCATCCATGATTCGAAGGAAATTTACAAATATCTCGTATACAGAATAGTTCAATGTAGCAGAACCATTGAGAAGATGGTCAAACTATGGAATTTCTCGGTGCCCATGGCGTTCCACAGTTCAATCAGGAAAATTTCCTAAGACTTTAAAACAGTCTTCTCTTTAATAGTATCAAACTGCAATCTCAAAATACAAAGATTGTTTTACTTGGCATAACGTCGTTGCATATATGTCCAGTCTATCATACGATAGTATAGATATACGGGAAAGCCTTCAGCTAGGTTGGTAGATCATTCATACTATGTTAATATAATCAATATATTATATTATAAAGTGGGTAGTAGTTTTTGAATATGTTCAAATATGGGGTATGTGAAATTTATAGCAAGGTCTAATGTCTAATCGACTAAAACATATTTAACCGTGATAAAAGGGCTTTTACATAACGACTGTTTCTCAGCAGGTGTTGAGACAGTTTAGTTTAGATTTGTAAAGTTTTTAAATGTAAGTGAACTAGTTCAAATAGATATATGGGTAAAACTGAGCGTTACGTCCATAAACGTCTTTTGGAACATAGTACTCTTTTTAACACCAGTTCTGTTGCTCAGAACTTCCAAAATTGTCAAAATGCTCAATATTTGATTAACTTGAATGAACTTTACGATCGGCTAAATGATGACGACTTTTCATTTCAAAGCAATTTCGATATCAAAAATCTTGTTTTCGATAATTTTAAAATTCATTCTTGTAGGTCCTATTCTCCTAATGTACTTCTCATTCTTGAATCGCTCTGCATTAAATTTAACGCATCAGAGTTAAATGTTGGCTTAAAAGCCACCAAAGAACTAACTCTATTTCCTCAATTAATCTCTCACTCTGTCACTCCATCTGCTAACAGCTCATTAATTATTCTGTAAATAGTATATTCTTTCTGATGATGTAACCTATTCTTTGCGAATACTCAACGATCGTATATTCTCTGTGTAATTACTTGATCTGACCAAGGCTTTGCAATAAAGTCGAAATATTATCGCTGTACTTTTATCTTGTTTTTTAAGCTCATATCTTGAGTTATTCACAGGATGTTTATTTTCGGATTATGTTTTGTGTTATAGTTCAAGTTAAATTTTACTACGTGGTCGATTATCAGCTGTTTATAAATACAAATTTCCAAAATGACTTTTGACTTGGTTTGTGAATAATTTAATGAATAACTTAATAACAATTTGGTCGTTACCTTTGGTAAATAATCAAATACTGCTCAAGTTCGTCCTTAGATTCAATATTTACCTCACGGTGATACACAGGCGGATCTAGGGGTGATCAGAGCGATCACGCGACTAAGGTAAAAATTGTGATGAAATATGAAAATTATTTTAAGATTGAACATGACCCAGTCCAGTTACAAAACTTCGCTCAGTGCATTTGTTTGACAGTCCAGCTGCGCATTCTGCTGCAAGCAGCAAGGCCTGCGAACATGATCGCGCAGAAAAGCGGTTTTCGCATGAGTTTTGCTCGCTTTATGGG
>JBAHVQ010203563.1:0-12881 GCA_036872915.1 Nanipora kamurai
CGAGTCAACTTTTTCAGTTGACTTCGGCAGTGTAGGTTTAATGTGAATTTATCACTTCATATTACCCTGAGGATGATTCTGAAATACTGTGTTTAATGAAATTTGGTAGTCAAGCGCAGGGTACATTTGAAGATGTTTCATTGAGCTATTTCACGCAAGTGCTCAAGGCATTTTCAAGTAATAGCGCTTAGATGTACAAATGAGCAACTTCAAATGTACCAACTTCTAACCTGGCTAGAGCAACTTACCAGCAATCAGAAGGTTACAGGTTCGATTGCCATCTTGCCCTGAGAGTTTTTTTTCATTAAAATTAGAAGTTCAAGATTCACGTTAGTTCGCCCGACAACAAACGTCTGGCGAAGGTAAACGATTTCTTTTGAATAGGATATTACAGCAAACGGAAGTTTCTACGATAAAATAACCGTCATGATTATGGAAAGCAAAACGCAAGCTGGTGAGTTCAAACCACAATAATTCTGCCCATTGAATGAAAGACATAACCTCTCTGTTACCTCAGGGAACATCTTTAAATTTAACTCCGCTCAGAGCTTTGCAAATTTTCTCAAACATTTCGGACATTTTAACTATTTCGCCAAAACAATTAAATTAGATTGCAGTGTATAAGGACCCAAAAATGGCATCTTATAAGCTTAACTCTTTTCTGCCCGAGGACTTTCCCCTAGACGAGTAAAATCGGCTGGCGTAAGCCAGAGTGAAACACTAAAATCTCCATAGGTCGCTGAATAACAAGTGATTTCTGAAGAATAATCATCATTTTTAACACGACCGGTAGCATTTTTTTATGCACACTGCATATATGTATTTTATAATAAGTAATACCAGGGAAATTATAGATTAAATTTCCTCACCACCTAAGGAATGTATACAGTAGTAATGGATAATTCTGTAGTGCCTGTGATTGTTGATCTGTATAAAAAGTGTTATCTAAATCTACGCGCGTGCCATTAGCAAAAGGTTCTACCAGATTTGAAGTATTACAAGTCAAATGACAGTACATCTTAATAGCATTTCGGCTAGTTGAGTTGCACCATTTCGGTAATACGTGTGTACACGTATTTAAAAACCCCATTAAAATGGAAAATCAGCCTCATTTGGGGGCGTAAGCAGAAGACGACCATTGGCGTTTGTCTCTCCAGCAGCTGTTTTTTAGAAGATTGTAACCTTTTATTTCTCAAACATTTTTATCTCTGCATGTAGATCACATGATCAAAAACAGGTGCTGCGAGTTATTTTTACAACTAATACAAAATTGTCTGTTGTTTTGAGTTCTTATAAGGAAATTAAAAGGGATCCAAGGAGATACGGAGTTTGATCTTTGGAAAAAAATTGGTGAATAGACCAGTCCAATCTCGCCTTATGAACTGAATGGAATGTATGTTTCATCGTGCAAATAAGTACCGATGATTATATAACATACAAATATTCTGTAAACCATTGATTGAAAATCCTTGACTGTAAAGAAAAGTACGTGGATAATAAAAGAAAGGGTGCTTGCCCTGTTGATATTTTACTTTTTTTTCTTCTATAACTCATTTATAATTTATGTGGAAAAGACCCGGAGAGATTTACTGAAACGTAGTTTGGAAATATTTTCTTAATTACAAACTTTAAACTTCGATTTTTCTTCACAAATACGGATTCTTTTGAGAAACGACATCATACCCTCTAAAGTCGTGTTTGTTGTGATTTCCAAGCACCTTGAAGTTGGTAAACAAAAGTTGTCTATAGCCAAGTTTTTTAACTCACTTCACGGTGTTTGGAATTCTGATTAAACACTTCCTCTAGCTTATGATATATTATCTGAATTGTGATGTTTTGTTGACTTTCACTTCGCCATGATAAAACTCGAGTCTTTGCATAACAACTGCACTGCAGCCAGAACACAATTATTCGACCTTGGTCATTTAAATTTGTGAAAAGAAAAGGAAAGTATTAAAACACTTGCGGAAAAAAAACCTGCGAGAAATCCTAGAATACATATAACAATCCATTCTAGCACAGTTTTATGGGTTTTATAGTCTTGACTACAATCAAGGTGAGAAGGTATGTATTTTACATATAATTTATCATTTTCAATCAATTTAATTAAATTATAATTGCTTCAAGAAAATTAATCTCGTTCGATACATGCCAGTGATTGGTGCGATAGTTGAATCCTAAATCAAAATTTTTGGGTTTTTTTAAACAACATCTGTGTAGTTAATGCCACTTCAATTAATCCGTGAAATAAGGTCGCGAAGAGAATTTAACCCACAGTCAATTGTCCTGGAGCACCGAAAGAAATAGCTGTGTTGCTTCGACCGCCGACGAAGTGTTTGGTAGGAAAAGGTTAGTAAAAAGAAGCAAAGTACATTTTTTCTGTTCACAGAAGTGACAGTGGTTTAGCTTTATTTGTGAAATGTTTCTGTTCGACATAAATATCACTGTAAACATACAGTTTACCACCATTCGAGCGGATTCAACTACTCCGGCAATGACGCTTCCTTGTATAATACATGGAAAATCTGCTTGCGTGACGTTCACCGGAAAAAGAAGTGGTTCGATTATGGACAGGTTCTGAAGATTCAACGTTCGTTCAACTTTGCCACGCGTACTAATAAAAATCGAATTTGATAACCAGGCACATTTTGCCTGAGTAAAATCAATGCAATTTTTACTCAAATTTACTCGCCTGTGTGCAATTTTACACAAAGATTTTTGGTATTCGGTCATCTTTTTATTCCTACTCCATGGCATTTGTGTTACAACCAATCACCAAACTTCAAGTCTTCTTTCTACATTGTCATAAATAACATGAAGTCGCTAGCTCGAAGGATGAGCACAAAACCTACACTCCATGCAAAACCCGTAGAATTGTGTGAATCGTAAAATTGTGGTATACCATGCAATTTCTTCACATATTTCCCATAACGGCCATGCACATGAACAAGTTTCCTTTTTCAAAAGCTGGTAATACCAGCTTATGAACCACTTGACTTGACAAGGAAAAACTTGTCAACGTGACACTGACACATGAGCAATTAGTTTGAGAACTTCATCAAATCAGTTATGCGAAAAAGTGTTGCCTAACATACTTTTACAAATTTAATGTCGTACGATTGTAACGTTTTGGCGCCTATCATCATATTTTCTTTATCAGTCCTCACAATTAGAAACCTTTTCGTTTGACATTCATGTGGAAATTATTTTATTTTAAGCCAAAATCCGATTAATACTTAGATTACAGTTTGCAACAACAGTTTTGAGATTTTTATAGGATAATTATTAAATATCAAAATCGGTTTATTTAATCTTGTGTATCAGGAGAATAAGAAAATTGCTTCTATACGAATGTTAAATTAAAATGCTTGCCAAAATTTTGGAATTTTTTCCTTTTGGAGTTTGTTTGAACATACGAATTAATCAAAAATATATTAAATTGTAAGATCTGGTGTAAAATCTTCGTTCTAATTTTTAATAACTTCTCATTTACCGAGAACGCGGTGATTACGGGAAAATATCGGAGTATTGACAGCACGGACAAAATCCACAGGGCGAGGTCCGTATGTGAAAGATCCCGCCCTCCATTCTGATATTTTCCAGTAACGACCAAGCTGAACAAGTTCTTAAGAAGTTTATTATATGGCAATTCTAAGCATAAACTGGTAAAAATACACTACACGATATAGCCTAACAAAGAGTTGCATGCACAGACCGTAAAGAAACATCAATTCACAACGAATTCCGTAGTAAGAACAAATAAGTTAGACACCTAAATGAAACCATTGCCAATAAAACTGATTTAAGTTGAATTTTTAGTTTGCGGTTTGATACTATGAAAGTCTTGGTAAATTCTTGCTGATAAAACTGTGGAAACAGTTCCACAGCAAATTACAAAGCGTTATTTATCACAGCGTATTACAAAGGACTAACAATAACACAAACTGCTTATCTAAATCTCTACCTTGATGACTTATAAATAAAAACCACGAAAAAACCGGCAACCACGAAAACCCCGGCAAAAAAGCTCTACAAACTAGCTGCTGTTCCTGCAATGGACCGCTTAGTTGCAGAAAAGTAACGACCACTTGTCAGAGCTACTCAGCCAATCAGAACTCGCGATTTCGGTACAGATAGCGCTAGCTATATTATAAATTATCTTAAATATACCACTCGGGACCTACTGTGAATAATCCTCCGTAATTTTATCACAAAATTTGATAAAATAGAAAGTGTTATTTCATTCGTAAAGCTCTTATTTTGGAAATTGCTATTAAATTTTTCAAGTTTTGGAAGAACGATTAAATGTTAGGTTTTGATGAATAATATATTTTAAGATTAAACCGGGACTTGTTGCGAGAAACGCAACTTCAGACTCTCGGGCTGGGAATAAACCCGCGAACAAGAGTATAATTTTCTTTTATATTTATAACACCATTACATACATTTTGACTTATTTTCTCCGTCTGAAAGCTGTTTGAGCCTCCCGAAAGGCGGGGTCAGGGCTCCAATGACAAGCTGTATATCCCTCGTGGACTTCAATTCAGCTTTGCCTCATACTTCAAAAAAATTGCTGAGATGACTTATGTCATTTTCCTAGGGACCTGATGAATTTTTGCCGAAATCTGGGGGTATTTTGCTGGACAGGACACGTTTTACTATTTTTAATGAAAATGATAAAACCATAAGTCATTGTTCTGACAAAAGAGAAAAATAGTTTATATTTAGCTCTTACACCTTTGATATGGTCAAGATAGCTGTTTTGTGTTTGTGTTGTGTTGTTGCAATTGTTTGTTATCGTCGTCGGTGCACAAGAAAATAGGATTTTCGAACATGTGCTGCGTTGCAATGTTATATCATGGGCACAGGGCTTGGCGTGGGCAATAGGTCAAAGCGCATCATGAACAGGCCAAACTCATTTGGAATTTATCATGCAAAGACAAGTCCTGGACTCAGTACATGCTCTTATGCCTGGACTCCTGTACCCAGGAATGATTCCTGAACCCCTGAGTTATTTGCCGATTGCGAAGGTTAAAGTTATCATTTTCAAGACTCTAGCAGCTTGCTACAGTACGAAGCTGTGTTATTGGCTACATCGAACTCGTTTTATACGCTTGGGGCATATTTAGTCAAATCTGGGGTATTTTTTTTTCAAATACGGGGACTTGTAAAATTCCTGAGGGGTAACACTGAAAATTGGTCTCCACTAATTTGGTTCATTTCCGTTTATTTTTCAGCAGCCGTAAAAATCCTGAAACAGTCAGGAAGCTTGTGTTTTCTACTGGAGTAAGATTTTTAGGTTTTGGCCTGAAAACCTTTCTTCAATTTAATATTCACGGTTGTTGGCAAAGCGAAACATTTTTTTAGCCGAAATCGTTGTAAAGTATCAGTAATCAATTTGTACCATTAAAATCCTGCAGTCCATATTTTGTAGCCTTTCTAGTCTTTTCCGGAAGTAATTTCTCTAACAAATTATCCAAACACTCTTCTGAAACTCAGAGAAATGAGAGTTTTTTTGTCATTACTTTGATTTTAATTGACTTGCTTTGCTACCAATGGTTTAATTGACTTCCTTTGCTACTAATGGGTAGAGCTTAATGTAGTAGAACATCAGACCAAAGATAAAACATGTTAAAAATAGAATATAGTTTTGCGGCTACTCAGAGTTTTACGTATGCACGATCTTCAGGCAGTGGATATAAAGTTCTCTACAAGTCTTTGTATAGGTGACAGTGATGCAAATTACTTTAGCTATAAAATAAAAAATGCAAATAAGAAGTGTAAAAAATATTCAGATAAAAGTATCTATATGTACAGGGTAAAAATTTTTTGGTCAATGTAAAACTCTATAGCCAGTCTTTGGTATTGGAATAACCATGTTATAACTGTTTTTGTTGATAGTTCGTTTTTACAATTCATTATATAAAATTTATCCTCATGCTGGCATGTAGAGACTAGTTCGTCTCTTTTGTTTAAGAGTTTATCGTTTTTAGCCTTTACAATGCAAAACTTCCCTGTAAGGCACAGGTTGCATCGCTTGGACTTGTTGTTGTAGGCATTAGCTCTATTAATTATAGACCACTTGTTGCTGTATTGCTTCCCGTTGCTTTTTAATTTCCGAATGTGTTGTTTGCATAAAGTAAATAGTTTGAACCTGGAAGATTCGTTACATGTTTGTGGAAGTTGTTCATCCAGGTTAGTGTAGTCTTAAGAACGACAGTCGGTGGAAGTGACTGACATTTCGATGGCCTTAGCGGCGGCCATTTTCAGAGTCAAAAAAAGCGTAAATGTCAGGTTCGCTTATATTTGCATCTGGTTCATGCGTCATAAGTGGGCGGTCATATGAGTCATAGAGGTGGTTGTTTGTGAAAAGCAGTAGGTGTGGCTGTGTGGGCGTTAATAGGGAGTTTAAACAAACACTACGGCAACGTCTTCATACAATAGAATTTTTCGCTCAAAACAAAAGGTTTGAATAATTTGTAGTCCCAAGAGTATTTTCAACGCCGTCGTTGTTTTACACAGTACGTCATTCGGAGCATTTCCAAGCTTTCATAGCTACGTTGGCATGCAGCTCGTAGAATGTTTTCAGTCGTTTAAATGTTAACAAACTGGTCAGAGCCCACTTGAACAGTTTCGGAGGTATAAAAACAACATTTATAGTCCATTAAAATGTAAAGGACATGTTATTCTATTGAAATACTAAAAATTGATGAACTTTGTCAAATGCGGTCGCCGCACCAGCTTGCTTAAACTGCCTAATGATCAATTTGTAGAAGTGTCAGGTCTACTGATTGTTCGATTAGTTTTGAGTCGTTTCACGCTCATTTGTACATATATATATATATTCAGTTTTGTTCGGGTAAACATTTCTTTCCTTCTCTCCTCAGATAGTAATGACCCGGGTGAGCAGCTATTGGTAAGAAACGATTCCAGGGGTTACTTGGGTCAGTCGGGATTCTTTTTAGTTGATTCAATATAGCGTCCTACCTTCTTAGCAATAAGGGTTCTAATGCACTTTTCTCGAGGTCTAGGATTCTTCGACTTCTCCCTTGCACTCTTCTGCAAAGTGTATTCTAATTTGTGGTATAAGTAGTTAAACCCACTTCTGTTTGTTGGCATGATTTTTTACACTCTTTAAGATACTGTACCGAGCTTGCAAACACCTACACTCTCTACGCTCTGTAGATTGAGTTTGCTCGTATATAATGTTTTGTTAGCTTTAGCGATTATTTTGTCAACGTGAGTGTTCCACTTCAGGTCGTCGTGGAATCAAACTCCTAAGGGCTTGAAACCTCTTTTCTTCGAGTCGACTTTAAATCGTATCGCGCCGTCCGTCAATTAACATACCTAATTTCGAAATTCTTTTACGCCGAGTTTCAAAGGAACAAAATATTCTACTTCTCTTCCAAAAAGCTTTTCCTCTCCGTTGGTTCCCTAATATCTGTTGCCTCTGTTATCTGTACAATAAAATTATTCAATCCTGAATGACCATGTACGAAAAAATGGTTGTACAGATGGTCACACAAATTCGCCTCTTTCCCCTTTTAAACCTATTCAACGAGCTCTTGTGATTATCAACACTCATTCTAAATTCAGAGGTTGTGCTTACAATATGCTATTCCCACAAGTAATTAAATTACTCCCGTAGAATCATCATCAGAAGTATTCAGGATTCATATGGAAAGACCACACTTTAATTTTACTTTTGAAAGTCCAACTAGTCTTTACAAAATAAAAAACTTTATAACTGGCATTTCCACAGCAATGCACTCCCTTTTCACTTTTAGACCGCATATCTCAATTTTTCTCTAATAAAACTTTCCATAACGTTTCGGGGCTGTTTAAATTAACCATTCGTGGTTCCAGAACTAAACTGTTAATTAAGTAAAAGTGACATTGACTCGAATTTGCATCTCTTAAAGAATACTGCGGACATCTAATGACTTAGACTTGCCACAAGTCGGCCACTCTTGTGTCGAGCTAAATCTTGAGCGGTCAACTTGTTTCACTTGCAGGAATTTAAATCTGACTGGCTGTTCTAAATACCAGACGTGATTGACATACGTCACATAATCACAATAAGGTTGTTTGAATATGTGCTTGTTATTGGCGAGATTGATGACACACCCTCAATTTCACCCTGGTCCAAACACCCATCATTAAATCTGACGTGTTGTATGCACTGACCTCTTTTGGCTATTCCGAAGTTGAGACAGAGACTGGGTATAAGAAAGTTAACTTTGTATTGTGGGACTTTTTAGGGGACGAGTTTTGTTTCCATCCCCGAAAACAGCCCCATGATGCGATATCAACCTCGTTATACCCATGTCGCTGGCTCAACTTCGGAATGGTCAATATAACTGGACTGCGGATGAATCTCTGAAAAATGTCCTCAAAAGTTCGCCATCTTGGTATGTCATAAACCCTCCTCAACCAATCACATGCAAGATGTGTATCATGAGATGGAAAAGGGTCATGGGACCAAACTCGAGAAAAAAGCGAGTTTAGTGAGTTGACAACGTCTTGAAAGCTACGAACAGTTGTCGGTAAACCGAAAATTTGACTAAGTTTGGTCATCTTTTATAAGTTTTCATTCGGAAGATAATTCTGAATGTTTTTATTTAGTATTGTTTGTCGGAATTCGTCGGAGCTTGTCAGATGACCCTAGATGGCACCGTTCAATTGAGGACACTTTTGGAGATACAAAAGTATCAGAGACCCGCAGTCCAGTTATATAGAGGTCAGCGGTTGCAAGTGGGACAAGTCCTTCCCAGCGAAGAAGCGAAAGACTGGGCAAGACTTGTATCAAGTTTATCCATGACCCAAGAGAAACTCGCTAGTTTCTTTCAGGAACTCTTTTTTGATCTCGCAACAAAAACTAGCAACGCTCTTAATTCGTAAACCTACTAAATTGACTCTCCACAAACTCACTCTAATAGCCTCTCTTAACAAGCTCTCTTTTCAAATTCAGCAAATTCTTATACAAACACTTGCTCCAAGTCACAAATCTTTTTCAAATTCAATGCTTCGCTATAAGGAATACCTCTTTTTACATAAAGCAGGTGACAAGATTTACAATTCAAATACTGGTGTGTGTCAGTAAGTTTACACACACACACACACATATATATATATATATATCAGTATATAACAAGTAGGATTGTTTTCGCAATTGCTCAAAGACTGCTTAATGCCTAGAGGCAGGGCTAACAATACTGATAGTTATAACACATGAAAAGAAGTACTCTTCGTCCCTACTCCGAGTTTGCTACTGCCACAACTTTTTAAATCCCAAATGTATTTTGATAACTCGGTCTCGTTGGCGTATTTCCTGTCGTTAAATCATTTTGTGTGGTTTCTGTAGCGTTCTTTAAAAATGTTTGCAGCCATACCTATGTAATGCTTCGTTTCTCCGTTGCCGGTTGTGTAGTGTTGGCTCTATAGATGACATTGGTCTTTCGACATTCACCGGGTGGTGGGTATTTTTCCCCCAATTGCAAGTGCTGTTGGAACGTGATGTTGAAATTATGTTTTGACATGGCGCTTCTTATGTTATCCATGCAGCTATGAGTGATTTTATTGTATTTTGGTTAAAAATCTTCTTTAAGACGGACGTTGGAGGGAAATGTTTGTAATTTAGGTTTAAGAAGTAGCGACCGATATTAGAATTGAAATTCTTATCGTGAGTTGTTCCAGAATATATTTCTGTGACTCTTGGCTTATGATTGTCGGCCTTGCAGGTACCTTAGGGCCCGGTTGTTCAAAACGCGATTAGTTTAATTCTGGATTAGTGAAGTTTATTTGGATGAAATACTCCTAACTTTGGAAATGATTTGGAAACGTTTTCTGTTCATATATCATACGTATATAGAAAAACTTTTTCCTTGAAAATTTGAACAAAAATTGTTCAGCAGAACATGTCCAACAAAAGAGCCAGATCAAACTCACAATTAGTGGTAATCGTCCTTTGAACAACCTGGCCCAGAAAGGTATTTTAGCTCGGTGTTAAAGTGACTTATTTTGAGGGCCTCTTCGTATAATGGCAATGCTATAATGGTGATACTGATTCAAAGGAAGAGCGGTTAGAAAGTGAAATGCACTACAAAGCAACTTCCACCAGCTATTCGTAAACACATTTCTCTCCTTTCATCTGACCACTCTTGCTTCGAATCAGCATTACCACTATAAGTCACTATAACACTGAGCTAAAATGCCTTTCTGAGGTATCTGCAAGCCCGACCAACACACAAGCCAAGAGGTGCAGAAATATAATATGGTACAATCCACGAAGTTTTGTATACATGCACGGATCAATCAATTGTATTGCGATGCGTGGGTGAGGGTTAATAACTTTGTGTTTCTTATTAGCAGCCAACACTGATAGGTTAATTTTTGAGTTTTCACCCGAGCATACCACATCTTTTTCCTTCTTTTGATCATATGTACGTATTAGACATCGTCTTTCCAGAGCAGTACCTCATCGAGGACTATTTTTAGGCAGTTGTACTTTATAGTTCTTTTCCAAGCGAAATCCTTAATTGATATGCTCTAAAATTGCAACCTTGGATAGCTTAAAACTCGTCGCAAACATGACGTGTTCTGTTTTCCTTTTGTTCACAAGCAGTTTGCTTTTCTTTATCTATATATCTATCAACCAATAATTCAAGTTCTTCCTTTAAGGCATTCATTATACTATTAAAGTGTCATCTCCACATATAAACATGTTACTTTTTATCATTTTCATGGGCACATCAATGATAAAAATTGTAATAATTCTTGGATCAAGAAGCACATCTTGAAAAACGACCCTTTATGTCCCGTTTTAGTCAATTTCAAACCATTTCAACCATGAGACAACTATTCCAAGATCATTAATTAATTTAATTTATACAGGAGCTTTTTATGGTTGACAAAGTCTAACGCTTTCTGATGGTCAATAAAAACATTATCTATCGTCATTCCTTTGTCAATGATATATGCCGTACTGTATCTATAAACAAGATGGTTGCCGTTTCAAGCGAATAAAGCTTCCGAAGTCCATATTGGATGGGGCTCAGTATGAGTTATGTTGGTACAGGTGAGCATAAAGCTGTATACAAACTGTCCGTTATAGTAATTTCGAAGCTGTCGATGCAACCGAAATCGACTGATAGTTTCCTTGGTTTTGTTTATTGCAAGTTTTGAATATTGGTGTCACTCTTGCGCTTGATAATCATCTTGAACACTGCTCTGTTACAACGACTTCTATATGATTCATTTCAACTACTTTGCAAACATCCTGTGGTTGTGGAGATATCTCATAGAGACCATGGCCACGATCACTTTATTCACATTTAAAGCACGTAGTCGACTATGTATAAATGTTCCTCCAATCTGAAAGAATTTAAGTACGTTGCAAATCGTATTGCTCAATTGTTGTGAATAAAATAATTTGCTCTTTCTAATGTTTTTTCTATTGTCTCGGGCATTCAGTTGACTGGCTGAGTAAAAAAAAAATATTAAAAGCTTCTGAAATTGATCATGATGGTTAATTAGTATGTTCTTTACCGTCTAAAACAATTTTAACAATCTTCCGGGATGCTTTTTGGGCTATCTGTATTGTTTGTCAATCATCTGGATATTCTTATTTGATTTTGCTGACCTGATGTTATTGATGATTCTATCATTCAGAGTCTATACTCCAATCTTCGTCGTTATTTGTTCATCGAGCCATTTTATGCTGATATTACCTCCCTCTAATGGGCTTCTTAATGTAATTGTTTATACTTGGACCTTTGTAGCCACAAAAGATATGCTTCAATATAAAGCAGAAAGTTAAAATTTTGGAAGACTGTCAAATATATGTAGGAAAATTGTGACGTTACGAGCAAAGGCCGTTCTTCAGACAGAGAAAATAAATGGGATATGTCGGTTTGACCGGCGAGTTAAGTTATCTTGCCGTCGTTCCTCAACTGAACTGAACTCCTTTCCTTTCAAAATCCCACTCAGCATTCTCTAGATCTTCAACAATATACTCGAACCAGACGACTAGCGAACGTTTGTCAAGCTTGTTATCTCAGAAAAACGATTTCTGAGCCCTAGACGGCAATCGAAACCGCAATGAAGGTTGTGGATTCGATTCCTGTCCAGGGCTCAGAAATCGCTTTTCTGAGATAACAAGCTTGACGAACGCTCGCTAGTCGTCTGCGATATACCAAGCTCCCACAAAGTTATTGTTCAGCGTTTAGTATACTCGAGTCACATTTTGCATAATTCATAAATATTTTAGGTTAACTAGTTTTCCCGTTCAGTTTTATGATACAAAATACCATTTCGTGGTTACTGAGGTTGGCACTTATAATGCCGTAGAATCTTCAATATTTTGAAGACAGTTGCTAGCAGTCCATTAAAGGTTTAGAATTTCGAGTAAATTTCATTGGCTTGTTAATAGGTTTGCACAGATAATTCAAACCATATTTTCTCCATGTCGTAAATATCCTAATCAAATCTTCGAGACTCATCATTATCATTTTTCAAAAACACTCTAACCCCACCGCCTTTTCTTTTCCTGTCTTTTTCCGATAAAAAGTAACCTGGTATCTCCCGCTTGTTATCAATAAATAGCTCTTCTGTGAACAAAGTTTCAGTCAAGTACAGTAAATGAATTCCTGATTTCAATTGTGACACCACACCTAACTTCATCAATCTTTCACTCCAAGGTATGTTATATTATGATACACTTGTTTAGACCCACGAGATTTTACAAAATTATTGAGCTTAGCAGGTAAAATGCAAACTGTCTACATCATCATGAATTCCAATAGCATCTTGTGATAAATATAAGAGCCCAGCATAAAATACGGAGGACAGGCATGATACAAAACAACAGGAGATATATACAA
>JBAHVQ010203584.1:0-12877 GCA_036872915.1 Nanipora kamurai
CATATCCACTTTTAGAGGTGACCCCACTTAGTCTCACAGATAACTTGTTTGGAGTCCTTTATTTCTCGAACAGAGTTGCAACTTTCAAGTTACAACTTTCGAAAATGTATATGTTCTATATTGATTTGTATTGCTGGAAGGAATCACTGTATAAAAAAAGACTGCGGAAAAGAGCAGTGTGATCAACTACAAGTCTTTATCGTTGTTCAAAAAATGGCATTAAATCTAACATTACAAGTTTTTGAATTTAGAATTTTTTTAAAATTTACAATTTTTTGAATTTGAAGTTTTTGAATATCTAATTATCAATCACAATATAACATAATGAATTATCCAATCAGTAACGTTCGTCAACTTCAGATTCTAAGAATCATGTGATTAGCTTTCCTTAAGACACGATATAAACTCTGCTCACTATATTCATGTTTGTGGTTACTCATACTAACTTTATCTAATCACTTTCTTATTGATTAGCCGTGCAAATCAGATGCCGACGAAGAAGACGAAGCGTATGGAACCATGCCGAAGAAAAGAAAAGATGTAGTACAAAAACAAATTCAAATTCTCGAGTAAGATGTCTATTGATTTGTTTAACGCACGTTTCTTCATGGAGAAACTGCAATAGACAACTTACAGTACTGTATATTTTACATTTAACAAATAATTTTGTAGATTACATTTAGTTCAAACTGTCTAGAGTTTAATCCTTTGAAGTTTTGCATGGGGATAATTGATAAACTATCTATAGTTTGTGGTACACCACGTATTATTTTACTGCTAAGCTTTCGACCTGTTGACTCAGGACTTCATCAGACCAATTACCAACGGCCCGTTGGCTGACGCCATAATTACGCAACACCTAATTAAAATTTACGCAAGACAGCAACACTCCAATTAACTAAAACTAAAGAAAACAGAGCAAAAGAATTAACCGAACAGAGCCGCCCATGTGCTGTTCAGTGGCTGTCCTTCTTGGCAAAGAAATCCTATTCTTTGCCAAGCAGCATTGGTCCCGAGTGAATAATACATCCTTAAAGACAGTAAATATAAACAATAATAGAGAAAAATTAACGTAGAATTAATGATTACGTGTTCATCCGGATTGTTGTTCAAAAAATTCATGTTTTTGTCTGAAGTTTCGGTTTCCTGTACGGAAACCATCTTCAGAGACGTGAAAGATGACGGTTGGAAAAAAGATCTTTCAGGTTGCGTCAGCGATACGTAAACTTGTCTGTCTGCGTGGGTATTGGTGGTGTGAATAGTTCTGCTTTTCCAGAAGTCTCGAGTATGTTCTGGGTAATTCGCGGCAAACATTAATGGAATTTTTGTCGAGATTCGTGTACTAGCTTTCGAGAAAGGATCGAAATTGCTGTTCATCACATGGAAACCAAACACAAGATAGATGGGGGAGGCGCAACTTGTTTACACTTTACAACGAACTATTTTGAACGATCCTTTCTCGAAAGCTGGTACACGAATCTCGACAAGAATTCCATTAATGTTTGCCGCGAATTACCCAGAACATACTCGAGAGTTCTGGAAAAGCAGAACTATTCACATCACCAATACCCACGCAGACAAACAAGTTTACGTATCGCTGACGCAACCTGAAAGATCTTTTTTCCAACCGTCATCTTTCACGTCTCTGAAGATGGTTTCCGTACAGGAAACCGAAACGTCGGACAAAAACATGAATTTTTTGAACAACAATCCGGATGAACACGTAATCATTAATTCTACAAAACCCGGATTCAAACCATTTACTGAACAGAAGTAAACGTCTTGAAACTAGCCTACATGTCAAAAACGCCTCAAAATCCATGATTCCACATACATCTACAGCATGGCTCCACAGCCCTTAAAGACCATTAACTTCTCGTCTTAAAAAATTCCACTCGTTCGAAAGAATTCATATTAACTAATTGCTGGAAACATAGACAACATATTGTTTTCCCTCATCCAATTTGACATACACCGCTTACACATCTGAAATTAATCTAGACACAAATTATTTTCTTAAGGGACACGAATAAAAGACTTAGTTCAAGCAACGACGAATTAAGAGTCGCTCTTAAGGTTAGTTCACCATTCATGTAGTATATTCTATTGTTCAAATGATAATTTTTTCTTTAGGGCTCCACGATACGTAGACTTGCCACAAGTCGACCAATTTTGAATTGCCCTGTCGGGCAACGAGTGGTCAAGTCACGAGACGAGCTACGAGCTAAGCAGTCTCTAGTGGTCGACTTATTTCACTGGCAAGAATTTAATTCTGATTAGCTATTGTAAATGGCAAACGTAATTAGCATTCGTCACATCATCACCGTAAGATCGTTTGAATATGTGTTTGTTATGGCGAGATTGATCACACACCCACAACTACACCCCAATCCAAAAATCCGCCGGTAAATTTAGTTTATCGCAAGTGGGACAAATACTTCTAAGAGGAGAAACACACCGCGAAAAAGAGACTCGGAAAAACTTGTAGCAAGTCTACATAATACGGTGAAGGTGACGTAAGCGGTTTGAAGAATAAATTCAAAACCTTAAGCTTTTATATAGTAGTGTACGAGTTGAAAAGGTTTGAACTTACATATAAGAAGTAATACGAATTCTTGTAGGCAAATATCACAACTGAACTTCGATAGAATTGACCAATGAAGTCATTATTCTGAGTAAACACAAGAACAGACAAATGAAGTGATAAGTCTTGATTTAGTATTATATGTTACTAAAAGGTAACAGACCCTTAAAATATACACTCATATCTTACTTTGCAGTTGATGGCAAGAAGTGGCAGTTTTCGGAAGGTGCGTGAAATTAAAACATATTATATCATTAGTAAAGGAAGTCATACGATTATGAGCACATGGAATTTGATATTAACTAAAAAATGACAAAGAGTTTTTTCTGAGTTTCGGTACCGTACATGATTAAATACCTATTTCAAGTTTCTGCGTAACAAACAACACGTGAGAAATGTTTTTGGAATGGGTATTCGAACAGTTTCAAGTACAATGTGTGACTACCTCAAACAATCGATTCAATGTCAATGTGTTTCGAATTTGCAAAAGCTCTTGGACATTTCATTTTAACTAATCACAAATGAGATATCTTTTTATTTTTAATCATTAAAAAATTTAAAATACCTTTTATTTATCAAAAAGTCGAGGAGAACAAAATACAGAGTGCCTTTTGAACAAATACCCAGCATACAAGACAATTGTTACGTGCACTTTAATTGAGAGTTATAGTTCCAAATATATGCATGTCTTTAACAATATATCTGTCGCTTATGCTAGCTTATTAGTGGTTTTATTACAACTGCATCAAGATGCTATCTCGCGAATAATATTGAGGCACGAATCCTATATTTATTCTGGCTTTGAGCCTAAGAAAGAAAAACATATTAAATAGGAAAATTTATGAAATTCCTCTTTTCCTAAATGAAATTCTTACGGAAATGGTTGTACAAGCTTGGTATGCCTTCTTAGATCATTATTTAGCAGTAACTACGGCCAAAATCCACTTTAAACGGTGCTCTGAACTTATCCGAGAATACTCGCCACTTTTGACGGCGTAATACTTATAAAAAATGCGTTGTTCGAGGAACATCAGTTTGAAACAAGACTCTTTGGGAAGTTAACGTTAGAATCCAGCGGTTTGGTAGGTTACTGCCTTTTAACTTTTCTATATTTCATAAAGCAATACTGACGTTCCTGCATAACCTAGCTTACATGAAATTTTCTTATTAGCTAAAATGTATCTAATATAATCTCCGATGTAATGAGATTTTTATATCAATACATTCATATCCAATAATCTCCAATGTAATGAAATTTTTATAACAACGTCTAAATCAAATAGAAGAAAGAAACGGTGGATTCATTATGTGAATTTTAAAAGGACCATGAATCTCACAAAAAGCATTTTTATTTAAATACTTTTAATCATCTTATGCGTGGTATTAGCAATAGGATTTTCGTAGTTATACGGCATTTACAGGATATGATTAATTCGCTGTCTTTTAGTCTAAGAAGTCCTCAGCAAATCGGCGCCCTGCAAGCTTCCACAGTGACTACGGTTCCCTTTCAAGTAGAAGTAGCCGAAGCTTTTCTCCGAAAGTGTAAGTATTGTAGGTGGTGCATAACGAGAGGACGAGGAATTGAAACAGATGACAAGCTGACCTATATAACAACATCTTAAAACACAATATTTGCTGCAGGAGGATATATAGGACAATTTACAAGTAACATTGGGATGAGTCGAGCAAAAATCTGTTTTCTTGGAGTACAGTTCCTTGACTGGTTCACACGAGTGCGATAAGATAAACATAAAAACAGGCAAAACATCGCGTGTGAACTAGTGTAACACACACACAAAGAGGGAAAAAATAGAACCTACTCGAACTGCATCTTCGCTGGTATCGTGAGAATATGTAAATTCAAATCTGCTCAATTTTTAGGGATGATTCTGAAGTAGAACTGAAATACTGAAATCCTCTCAGATACGTGTTAAGTTTTGAGAGGAATCTCTGTTGCACTTAAATTTGGCTCTACGAGTACGCAGTTCGAACTTCCCGTTTGACCTGATAGAACAATTTGCAGGGCAACAGTCAGTACGTTTTCTTATACATGAGAGTTGACGTATTTATCGCGGAAGACGTTGTTTCGCCAGCGTCAGAGTGACATATTGCGTCACGATTCAACAGTTCGATTGATACGAATCCTAGTCGAGTGAGAAATATTATTGCCCAGCAAATAGCTTTAAGTAGAGCCATAACAAAACATAACTTTGAAATGTATTTTAATGCTAACGCATCGTTATAACAAGTAACATCATCAGAGTGATAGAATTACAATCTTGCACGAGGCATAAATAGCTAAGCTGTTACATAAATAGATGGTGAGAGAAGTGATAAAAGAATGCTAATTAGTGGACGCTAATGGACTGAGACAACGGGAGAACAAAAGGTTCTCATATAATATACGATACATTAGTATCATATGTAATATATGATACTAATCCTGACAGAAACTCTACATCTAACACCAATTATTACTCTAACCCAAAACTTAACCGTATACATTAGCTTTCAAATTAACATTTTGATTTAGAAATAACGTCAGAGAAATAATCTTTTCCATTAAGTGCAAGTAAATTAAATCCCTAGCTCTCATGCATGCCCTTATTCCATTTCGTTGCTTTTATGAATGCATCACTATAGTTTCTTATGAATACGATATTTTGTTTTGTTGTTGTTGTTGTTGGGATTGTTTCACGAGGGTAAACCAGTGACCCGGAATAACTAGACATCAGGAAAAATCTATGAATTGAGACTGTTTTATTAACTTTAGGAAGCGAAGATCGGCTGGTGATTTAGGAGATGCGACCGACGAATCAACGACATATGACGCCGAGATCGAGGATGACGATCATGTGGGAACCGTAAGTATAGGGTTTATTTATCTTACCGACTGGGAACGATACTCATCACTCAGATACTCAGATACTCATCACAAATTATTAATTTGGAAGAATTTAGACTACGTATAATCCTAGTAAGAGCGAGGTTGGCGAACTCGGGTGACTTAAATCTCCTACGTTTAGTCAGAAGCTACATTCAATACAGCGAAGAAGATCCAAAAAGTATTGAAATTTTGTTTTAAAATTTGCCGTAACAACATGTCGGTCCTGCCACCTCTTCTAGATTTTTAATCCTCCCTTCTAAAAACTTCACTCCTTCGTCCCACAATAACTTCCATATTGAAAAAAAAACTCTCGATAGTTATTCTTCAGATTAAATTCTGAAGAAATTCTGATTAAATTCTCTTTGGCTATATGAATTTTTGACAAAAAGTGTACGTGACCAACTGGTCAAACAAATAATCCGACCTGTATACAACTTGTGTACAAACGTAAGCTTAAAAAAAGCAAAAATGTATTGTACTGTAAATAATTTGTACAGCATCCAGCTTGATTTGAAGTAGAATAACCATTTCTCATTTAACGTGCTGTTTTATATATCTGAGATGGCGTCAATGGTCATATCAATGGTCATATAGGAATTTAGTTTCCTCCTACTGCTATCCTCCCTATGTCCCTTATAGTTTATATATTATATTTATTCTTTATTATTATTTATTACTATTACTTTTATTATTTTTGTTAATAGGGAAAGATTTATATTAAAGATTTATTAAATCAAGGCAGTCCAATCGTTATTTCAAGTTATATGAAAAACGAAGTTAAATATGTAAAGATATAGCTGAGCAGATAATTAAAGATACATTAAAAGTGAACATAATTATAATTAAAAAAAAATTATTGACAAGTTTAAAGCAGATTAATTTAGCACAAATTTCCATGTTTGATAATGTTGAATATTAGAACGACTAGAGGACGTTCGTCAAGCTCGTTTACTCAGAAAAACGATTTCTAAGCCCTAGACGGGAATCGAACCCGCAAACTTCTGATGATCGGTGAGACGCTCTAACCATTGAGCCACTACGACTCAGATGGTGAGCTAGGCTGCAGGTTCGTCATATGTACTGCCTACGTGGAAGTCACGATATGATACGTCTCACCGGACGTCAGAAGGTTGCGGGTTCGATTTCCTAGGAATCGTCTAGGGCTCAGAAATCGTTTTTCTAAGTAAACGAGCTTGATGAACGTCCTCTAGTCGTTCTGATATTTACTAAGCTCCCACATGAGCAGACTTTCTGTTCAGTGTTTAAGTAAAGTTGAATATTAATAAAAAACTTAAAGAGTAAAATAAACTAAGTTAACCAAGAATAGCTAAACTGTATATACAAAACATATACTATAAAACTATAGCCTAAACTGTTTTTAACCGTTATAAATTAAACTTCAATAACTCTTTTCCTACGGAAAGATCACAGAGGAAACATTTGAAGAGATCACCCAGGAAATTCACGATGTCAAAGGGGATGAGGATAGTGATGATTTCATCATAAAGAACACCACGAATACCAAAAAAGCGCATTGGTCTAACACATCGAAATCACCAGCTCATGCGCCTCAAATGGCAAATATGGATCTAAATGATAATTTCGTGATCAACCGCATTATTTCGGCCAAACATACTCGCCACGAAAGTCTTGAATGTATTAATGAAAGACATTCAAATGGACTGTGTATGCCCACAAGATCAAAAAGTCTGGAATTGCTTTATCTTAACAGTTTGACGAGTTTAAGGAAGCTCAATGGCATTGAGTTTGACAATAAGATCGATTCGGATTTAAATTGTGATTTGGAAGAGAACAACAATGATCGTATGGGATTATGGGAGATCACCAGAAAGTTGAACATATATGAGCGGATTATGAGCCATCCGTCCTTGGCAGAGTTCAATCAAACAAAGACTGAAGTTGAGGAGGCGAGCACACCATTCGAGTTAAAAGGAGAGTATGCGAGTTCGAATGAAGATGTGTCAGAGACCTCCACAGAACTTAGTAAGGTACAACGTCCAAATTTCAGTCTAATAAACTGTTTAGAGAGCCCTCCAGTGATGGTTGGTGATTAGTCAAAGTTACACTTAAAGCCCTCAGCTTCATTACTGTTGTTTTCATCGTAAATGTAATTGTGATCGTTGTTGCTGTTGTTCTTGTTATGATTGTCGTTACTGTTCTTCTTCTTTATTTTCTTCTTTTTCCTTTCTTTTTATTGTGGTTTTGCTTTTCTTTTACCTTTTTTATTTACCTTTTTATCTTTGTTCCTCTTTTTCTTCTTTTGGTCTTCTTCTTCTTGCTGTTACCTTCGCGGCGATCCTGCTGCTTAATTTCACCTGTTTTGTGTCGTTACTTTGGGTCATGTTGCTTTTGCATTTGATTCTAAAGCAGCTTCTTTTATCACTAGATGTTGTAAGCTACAGGAGTTTCTAGTTGTGGATTTTCTGCCGACTTGCATTGCTTTGTCTCCATAGGTTATCAAAGTTTCACGTGCTGTTGTAATATCTGTATTTAAAATTTTGAGTCTGCAGTTTGTGGCAAAATTAAGAACTAGCAACATTTGCTGAAGTATCAGACTTTGAAATAGTATGATGCAAAAATCGTTACTTTTCATCTGGAATCGCATACTAGAGGCAACGATCTGGTAGGGGTTGCTGTCACAACATTAATCTGATCAGTTCCTTTGGAGAAAACTTATAATCCACTTTTTAACTCTAAACTGACTTAACTATAAAAGAAAAACGAAATTTGAACCAAAATTTAATAACCTAAAACTGAGTAAATATTTAATATCAGTAAATAATTATTTAGTATTAAAATTTTAACTGAAAGCAACTTCATAAATATTGATTTGACAGATTAAAAATAAATTGAGATAACCTTTCTAATGGTTTACAACCTTAAAATAAATTACGTAAGTTTTTTAACGACTTATCACCTCTCAGAAAACTATTACAACTACAGCGCAGCAGAGTACAATGATAGAAAAGTAAATTGTGGTATAGGAAGTTTTGAACCACTTGTAGAAAATTAAAAGAGTTGGGAAACTGCCAAAACTTAGGATTAGAAAAACTGACTTTTCAAGCGAAGGCCATTCCAAACACGTTTTACTCCGACGAAGAGCCTTCTCTCGAAAGGTCAATTTTCCTACTCCAAAAGTTCCCGGCAATTTAACAACTCTTTTGGTCTTCCACAAGAGTATCTATACCTTAGCCAATGTGAAATGCAAGTGGTTGAGCAGTTTGAACTCGCTTTTCGTTTGGCTGCCAACATCAGTTTAATTGCATCAGATTGCATTGACTGCAGGTAAGTCTTAGCGAGATAAAATATGGATGTACGTTTATTTTTTTGTTTGTTTGTCAGGATTTTTTTATCTTTTTTCTGACTTTTTTTAACTTGATTTCTTGTTTTTTTTACCAACGTAAGGTGTTTCGATAACCCTTCCATTGCCATTTTTTCCCATTTGGCAATATCAACTATTTAACTCAATCTAACACCAGATTATTTTACTCTTTCTATCGCCAGACGATTTTTCTCGTCAACGAGAGACCTTCCAACAATATTGGAAGTATAGGGCTAAGTTAGTGATCGTTGAAGCTTTATTCGTGGCTGCAAGTTTACGATGGTGAACGATTAAACGGACCATTACAATTTTAGTTCAGCATTTCTATTCAAATTGTGTAAAATTTGCGAAACTGTTTGACCAGTCTCAGGGCAAGTTGATACAAGCTGACTACTAGCGATTTGTGATATCATTTGCCATGCAAGGTTTTAGAAATAGGTCTAGTTTCACAAGCCAAACTAACACAGGAATCGTAATACTTGTCCTTCACCCTAAGAGATCCGGAATTAGCCTTGAGCTAAATAACTCGTACATGGAAGTCCTTAAATGTTGGGAAATATCTAATTCTTGAATAGTCACGTTAAATAGACGGTTGTTTACTAAATGAGTGTCATTCGCCAAACGGGACGGAAGAAAAGGGTTAAAAACCTTCAGCTACAAGGCGAGAGTTTTTAGCTTTTTGAAAGCTAAGTGTCAATATTAACATAACAATATAATAACATTTACTGCATGATGATTATGGTATTAATTATGATGATGTTGAGTACAGAGACCACCATATTTGTTATGTAATAGTGATGATAATAATGATGATTTTAGCTTCTTGTTCTGCACACATAGTACTGTACATTCGGTAAGGGTGAACAACATAATCTTTTTACCAACAAATACACATAAACAACCGATATTATGAAAGTGCAACCACCGATTTCTTGCCTATACTTTATGCATCTACCAACATTCACTGTTGTAGGTGTCAGATAGTACAACCATGAACTCAGAAACAATAGCTGATCTCGAAAAACAGGTTGGTAAATATTTTGCTGGATAATATACCAAAGCTACAGCATAATTCTGTTGATTACCTCTTAATTTTGTATAGATATCTCTTTTTCTGCTTTAGCGAGTAATTTGCTGGAGGGCAAAAATTAACAAAAATTCATGGAGAGCTGAGCATAGCCAAAAAAGACTCCAAGAATGGAGGTTTTTTGCAAACCATTCATTGATTTTATGCACCATAACTTAAAATTGTTTGTAACCCTCTTAGCTGTAGAATTACTTTTTCATTGTGCTTCAACCTTTTCGATTAAATGTAACGGCATTTCTGACTGGTAGTTGCGCGGACTCAGCTTCTCAATCACAGCACAGGAACGCAAGTTATTAACCAAAAGCGTTCTAAAATTTGGGACTTCGTGCAAGCTAAAAATTTTGGAACCAGATGTGGATAATTAAAGGCACGATTTTTTGCTTTAAAAGTATAATGGGACACAAAATATCCAATGAGCTCTGAAAATGAATCACAAAACTACCCAACAAAGTTCTAAATGATGGGAACTCATTTCCTGTTTGATTTTTATCGTCAACCAAAAAACGAAGTGTAGAAGAGCAAGTATAAGGGCCTTTTCATATGATCCCGGTAACCGGGCTGGCCCGCTTACCGAGGATCTGGCCTCAGTTATTTTACTATTAAAATTTCCGTTATGTTCGTATGGGAAACCGGCCTGGCCCGCTTACCGAGATCTCGGCTACGTCAGCCGAGATCATCGGTAAGCGGGATGAAAAATTCGCCATGTGAACAGTTCATCCCGCCTACCGGGATGAGATGTTTTGTGATGTAAATAGATAAAAACGTTGATTATTAAATTATTTCATACATTGAACAGTAAGATTTTCCGTCACAAATTTGTTGGCTCTCGATCAGTCAAATTCGATCAATATTTCCGCCATTCTCACGATATTAAATTATTACGTGTACATGAACACGTGTCCAATTTCATCCCGGTAGGCGAGATAGAAAGTGCCATATGAACACAAGAAGTTAATCTTCCCGCTTAGTGGGCCACCTCGCTTACCAGGACCATGTGAACAGGGCCTAAGTGTAGAAGATGACCCGATGAAGAGAATGATAATGAGTGAAAGCTAAAACATAAGAAATTCTAATGACTAAAAAAAACAATAGCCAGTCGATAATTTGAAAAAGTATAAAACAAAACATATTCCGAATAAAATCATCTTGTAAAACTCAAGATATGAGCCAAAAAACAAGAGAGTGTTTAAATGGTAATATTTCGAATTTATTACAAATTCATCATCAGACCAAGCGACTAGAATTAAATAACAGCGCTGTTATTTAATTCTAGTCACTTGATCCGAAAAAAAAGAAAGAAAAATCACGGCAATAAACTCATCTAAAAGCTAAAGCTTTAACTCCTTGGTGACAATAGGCTTTGCGTTTGAGTAAAATCGCCTGGCGTTGGCCAGAGTAAAATACTAAACTCTACATTGACCTCTAAGTACCGATTCCGGCACCAAGGTGTCGCCGCTGGATAAAAAGAATAACTTGTAATGCATTAAATGAATCAAAACGTTCGTCAATCCAATGCTAATGAATTATTCAAAGTTTGAAAATGAGACGTCTTTGTCTCATACGGTTATCATTTACCCCCAGAAATAGAAGAAATAGCGCTAACTTTCATACTTTAGACCAAATGCCATAACCCGTGGGATTAACGATTCTTAGTCTTTATAACATCAACGGCTCGTTCTCTTGTGATTTGCTAGTTTTCAAAATTAAAAGAAGACCCAGACAATGAAGAACAGTACAGAAGAAAAGGAGAAGAAGAGGACCTGGATGACGACGAAGACGACGAGGTAAACTCTGCAGAATTAGCCGAGCTGGTAGCAATGGCATCAGAACTGTCTGACGGCAGCGAGTCTGACAGTGAGCCTGAAATAACAGACGATCGTGTACGCAGAGGGAGTACTTCAAGTGGTGCGAATCGCGAGGAAATGTCAACAATGACCACCGACAGTTTTTCAGTAAGTTAAAGTCGCAATATGTTCTGAATTATAATCCAACTTTGTTTGCTGAGTTCAAATAGCGAGATTGATGAGTACAAAAAGAAACATAGGATAAAAATTAAACCAAATATCGAGTGCATCATCTATTTAACTCAGTTACCTTCCGCGAATTTTTGTCAGACATTTTATCTAAATCATCTTCAGACTAAAAATTTTATACAAGTAATACATTGCGAGTGATGATCACAAATAATGACAGATAATCTTGACTTTGATTATACTCGTAATAATTAAGCACCTACACCTAAATATGTCAACAATCAAAGTCAAAATTATCAATCCTTTAAAGTTTTGCATGGTGATAATTGATATACTATGTATAGTTTGTGGAACACCACGTTTTATTTTAATGCTAAGCTTTCGACCTGTTGACTCAGGACTTCATCGGAGCAATTGCGGATTCATATTTAATGTAAATGCGACAATTGCTCTGATGAAAGAAAAATTTTTCCAATCAATGGAGAGCAGCAATCGCTCTTTTTAATCACTCTGAGTTACACTCCTGCTCATAAGTAAGGTATCGAGCTGAGCATTCTCATATTTGTTTTAAAAATCGTGTTAAATTGCGGCAGAACAACCATGTTTTTATCTGGCTTACAAAGTCAGTGTGACATGGGGCTGCTCCCCCGGGAATTGTTTGTTTGTTTGTTTATTTGTTTATCTATTTATTTAAGAATATCTAGCCTTACTGAATTCAATCAGTCTCATAAATACATTTATTTATGATATTTATGATACTATATATAATGACAGCTGAATGATTATTTTTGTTGCCAATTTGGTCCCTACACGTGCATTATCATTAAAAAATCCGGCAACTAGCCAGAACTGACACATACCTCCTGAGGATTATGTTGGCATCCGACGTTGATTTTTGTTTTTTTATTTTTCAGCAGAGTTACGGCACACCAGAAAGGATGTATAAACTTGTGTTAGCAGGGGATGCAGCGGTCGGAAAATCCAGTTTTATTCTTCGACTTTG
>JBAHVQ010203595.1:0-12876 GCA_036872915.1 Nanipora kamurai
CATATAATGCTATAATGATAATACTCTGAACTTTAAACCTTTACCTATAAACCCATGATTAAAGTGTGATCATTACATGTAAACCTAATGTGAAGTATCACTTCTTAACACACCTAAAGCCTGGATGGGTCCTATGGCAAAGGAGATTTGAGGGCCCCATACACGACTTGCTTTGCCCTTTACACTTAAGCCCTTTCATAGCCCATGCCCCAGATGTGTACGTTTTGATATCCTTGAATGGTGAGAGTCTGGGGCAGCTACCTCATGTACAGTGTAATCTCCCCCTTGTCAGTCCTGTATAACAGTGTTTGTCTATTTTATTCTCACTGACTAATGCCACTGATGACGTGGATTAGCAGAAGAATGGGTCAAAGGCCCTTTAGGGCTTGGGATGTTTACTTGCCATATAGGAAATACAGCAATGACAAATTTCCCACTTTTCATATAAAATACACTAAATTATTACTATTATTCACTGTGTAAGACTTTTTTGCTCTTTGTCCTTTGGTAACTTAATCCTATCCATTATGTGGGTGTACAACTATACTATTTTCCTCTCTGCAATAATTTCTCTAGTTGAGGGGAGACATTCAGCAGTTATAAATTTAAAATCTGAGATTTTATTGGGTGCTTTGAGAGACAGGTTGTTTTCATACCCTTGGCAGATTTGAAAATGTCACCTAGTGTAAAGTCTTGATCCCGGTATTGGAAGATCAATAAGGTGTTGTTCCTGTGTTGTCAAAAATATTAGGGATGCAGGGATTACAAATATGCCAAATTTGGCAAATGATCAACACAATATGATTGTTGCATAATTACCGTATGATAATTATTCTTCATCCTGACATATTCAATTGTCCCATAATTTCTGGATACCATTCATCAGCAAATGTATGTAAATCTCCAAAACAGCTGTATTAAGATGACCAATGGACGTTCGTCAAGCTCGTTTACACAGAAAAATGATTACTGAGCCCTAGACAGGAATCATACTTGCAACCTGATGATGATCAGTGAGACACTCTAACCATTGAGCTACCAAGACTCAGATGGTGCACTAAGTGCAGGTTTGTCACATGTACTGCCTAAGCGAAAGTCACAAAATGACAACAATGATTGATATGTTATTTGCTGAACACAAACTCAGTTCATGTGGGAGCTTGGTATATCAGATGGTTTTTTTTCAGAACCAGTTTTGTGTTCAGCAAATAATATTTCAATCATTATTATCATATCGTGACTACTGCTTAGGTAGTACATACATGTATGACAAACCTGCACCTCAACACACCACCTGAGTATTGGTAGCTCAATGGTTAGAGCATCTAACTGGTCATCAGAAGGTTGCGGGTTTGATTCCTGTCTATGGCTCAGAAATTGTTTTTCTTAGTAAACAAGCTTGACAAACATCTGTTGGTCGTCTGATATATACCAAGCTCCCACATGAACCAACTTTGTATTCACCAAATAATATTACACCTGTAGTAAGTGACTTGTACACATCAGTTACTACTTACACCATGTAGATCAGACTTTATAAACTTCTGCATGTAGTATATAAATTAATATGTATTAACTTTATCATTAGGTATTGGTCTGGCTCTTGCTGCAGCTGTGAAAGGTTATCGCTGCATTATTGTTATGCCTGAAAAGATGAGTCGAGAAAAAGTAAGGGTGATTTATAATTTGTTTTTAGTTTTTGTTTCATATTATAATTTTTCTTTTACCTGCATTTGCTTAGCAGTTGGTTAAATGATGACAAAAAACAAACATTCTTGAGTTGTAGCTTTAGCTTCATTTACAAAATTTCATTGGATTTTTCAAATTATTTTATTATGCAATGATAGACTCTAAAGTAATTAATAGAAGACTTAATCCAAAAACATTAAATGATCATGAAACATTACATTAGTTACCAACCATTACTTAACCCTTTACTAGGCATGTTTTCGGGAGGTCTCCCCTTGACAAGTAAAATTGTCTGGCATTAGCCAGAGTTAAATTATTATGTTGCCATTTGGCAACAGTGCCCGGTAAAGGGTTAAAATACCAACCTTCTTTGATTTTCTAGGTTGATGTTCTTCGAGCCCTTGGTGCAGAAATTGTGCGTACACCTTCATTAGCTGGCTATGATGCACCAGGTACTTACTGTATGTACTTTACTTGAGATGACAAACAAAATACAAATCACATTAATTTGGGTATTTTTGGATGCATTAAAATTATATATTTGACCATTCAAAAACTGGATATATGGACAACAATCACATATTTAAGGCCATTTTCCACTTCTAACCTTACCCTACCGAAACGTAGCATACATGTATCCTTGGAGAATTAATGAGTTTAAGACAAAAGAAAATGCTATGTTTTAGTATGGTACAGTTGAAGTAAAAAGCAGTCTGTACATCATAGTGAAACCTAATGAAGTGTGTAACCTCTTCCAGCATAGTGCTGCATCTTACAACGTAGTGTAACGTACATCTTGAAACTTTGTGAAATCTCTTGCAATGTAGTGTAACGTTTTGCAACGCAGTAGAACAACGTCTCAATATCAGTTAGGATTTAAGTGTCCCGATATCGAAGAAACTAGTATATGTTTCGAAATATCAAGAGCCCAAGTAATATCATTTCGCGACCAGCTCCCAACTTGACCTGTAGCTCAGTTGGTAGAGCGTCGGACTAGTAAACCGATGGTCGCGGGTTCGAATCCCTGCCGGGTCAAGTAGAGTTTTCTCTACTTGTCCGGTATGGTTCGTCACTCGGAGTAGCAACTAACATCATTATTCTCTACCCGAGTTCATTCTTCTACTTAAGCTGTGTTACAATGCAGTAGAACAATATCTTAGAATGCAGTGTTATCGTTTACAACGTACAGAAGCGTTATAAAATGCAGTGTAATGTCTTAAAACACAGTATAACGTCCAATAATATGTGTAACATCTTGTGACGTGGAAAAACACCATACAGCGTGCTGTAATGCCATACAACTTCTTAAAGCAGTTTAAAACATAGTCCGATCTTATAACGAGATGAAATTGGCCATGCTCCGCAAGCTTGTTAACTCAGAAAAGTTTTCTGAGTCCCTGATGGGAATTAAACCTACAACCTTCTGATTGCCGGTGAGATGCTCTTAATCATTGAGCAGCATGGACTTAGATGGTGGACAAGGTTACTATTTATACTGGTTCCACATGCTACACTATACCGACCAAAATACTTAGTTTAATGTGGGCGACATGACTTATCGAGATTGCAGTTAGCAATACACGTCACCTACAAACGAGTACGAATTTTTATTATATAAACTGGACCTCATATTATCATTTATATTTCCAAATTTAGAATCTCACATTGGTGTTGCCCAAAGGCTAAACAAGGAAATTCCAAACTCAATGATTCTTGACCAGGTATTGAGAAATGAATGATTTGTATAGTTGAGTGCAACTGTCTGTGTCTGCGTTCTCGGAGATCTGGAGTCCTTAATTCACCACTATTTAAAGTGATGAAAAGTGCCTTATTTAGGGAGGTTGTCATTTCGTATTCTATTCAGAGGAGCAATACCCTTATTGTTACCCTATTTATTAGATTACGTTTTCTATTCAACGTGAAAATCAAGTCAAGACCTTTCTACGACTGCTAAGAAAAGAGAACGTTATCGATGATGAACTTTATAATAAACTAAGACCAACTAGCTCTCGTCCGGGTATATTACATGTATATGGACTTCCCAAAGTTCACGAATCTAACCTATCGCTTTGCCTTATGCTTTCCTCCATTAAGTCACATTCTTATAACATTGCTAAATTTTTAGTTTCGCTTCTTCGTCCTATTTCTCATAACCAGTACACCATTAACGATTCATTTTCTTTTATTCAAGAACTACATTCCATGGATTATAACACTGATCGTGTCTTTATGGCAAGCTTCGACATGACTTCTCTCTTTACTAACATTCCTCTTGACGAAACCATCGACGTCACTATCCAACGAATTTTCAACACCAGTACTCTTTCCCATAACTTCTCTATTTGTGATTTTCGCAAACTTCTCAATCTTGCGGTTAGAAACTGTCATTTTTTGTTTAATGGCAACTTATACGAGCAGGTTGATGGTGTTGCTATGAGTTCACCTCTTGGGCCCTTATTTGCTAACATTTTTCTTTGTAACCATGAATCTATCTGGTTAAACAACTGCCCTTCGGAATTTAAGCCTCTTTTCTATCATCGTTACGTCGATCACTGTTTTATCTTGTTCCTCTCTCCTGATCATGTCTTGCTGTTTCTCATTTACTTAAACTCTCAACATCCAAATATCAAATTTACTCATGAATCAGAAAATAATTGTCTCCCTTTCCTTGATATCCTTATCGACCGTTCATCTGGCACTTTTTCCACCTCTGTTTACCGTAAACCCACGTTTACTGGTCTCCTTACTAATTTTTATTTTTTTATTCCCTTTACTCAGAAAAAGGGATTGTTATTCTCTCTCCTTATTCGCTGTTTCCGTATATGCTCTGCATACTCGGTTTTTCTCTCTGAGCTTGAAAAGCTCAAACAAATTTTTATGAATAATGGTTTTCCGACAAGCCTCATTGACAGTTGTTTTAATTCATTTTTAGACAAAACTTTTTCATTTCCTGTCAATCCATCTAATGTTCCTAAACGCCTCGTATGTTTTTCACTACCTTATACTGCCTCGCATTTTCTACAAGTTCGAACTCAATTAAGAAAACTCTTTTCGTCTTCCTTTCCTCACATCGCTCTTCGCTTCGTCGCCCAACCCACGCTACGGTTTTCAAACGTTTTTTCTTTAAGGACTGTATTCCCAGCGGTCTGAGATCGTACGTAGTTTGTACATTTATATGTCAAGGTTGTGGAACCTTGTACTGTATGTCGGTGAAACCTGCCGGCACCTCCACACGGGCGTCTCAGACCACATGGGTATCTCGGCCCTTACTGTCTAAAAACACAAAAACCCTTCTACGACTGGCATTCTATCACACCATTTAGCTACTGGATACCCTATCTCATCCAACGACTTTAAGATCATATCCTCCTGCTCCTTTGAATCTGCATTACTTTTACGTGAAAACCTACTTATAGCTAAACTCAAATCATCTTTAAATGGCAGCATTGGTTCGATGCCACTCTTTATTTTGATCTATCTTCCACGTCTCAGCTCCTTCTTACGTATTATTTATCATTGCTTTGCTCCACTGTAACTTTTATTTTTATCGTGACTTTCCATTCATTAACCCCTGTAATTAATATGCCTTTTGTCGCTATATAGTCTTCGTACTCTGATCATCTGTCATTCCATCTTTGAAGATGTTTCAAGTTTGGACAACGAAACGTTAGAATTTAATAAATATTGTATATTTATCCTTGTTGATTATTATGCCTTTCCTCCGTATTTTTCACGTAGGATTCACCAGGCAGGAAGACTACGTTTCCCGCCTGGTGAATTCTGTTGCTGATATTTATGATCATGATGGTGGTGATGTTGATGAAAATAAACAAAATAACAATGGTAATAATAATGATAATGATAATGATAATAATAATGATAATAATAATCATAACCATAAAAATGTGTCTCGCCCGGCACAGTAGATGGGGAACAGCAGCCACTACTGGGTCGTAATCCTACAATTGCTAGACGAGAATGGGGCTCGCGGATCAACAGAATTGTGATGGAATGCTTTTGCAGGAGCATAACACCTAACAAAGGGATTATCGGAAACGAATGATGGTATTTTGGGAACAACTTCGGAACAACGGAACAACGGCTCGCAGACCAAGTACGTCAAACTCGGGTAAATGGATGGTTATCGGAGGTGGAGCTTGAAGAGATCAGAAGAAAGGCAGAGGGACCGATTGTAGCGCCTTGTGAACAAGCAATGGTTGATGTAACAGTGCAACACGAAGTGGAAGATAGAAGTAGTGATATTAATGGCAAAGATGAAAATCATACAGAGGCTCTTTCTTGTGCAGAGGAAGTGACGGAAGAGGAAAGCGCCATTTTGAACAGGATAAATGAAATCTTAAAAGATCGAGTAACGAAATGGGTACCTAACCTCCGAGCAGTGTCCCGACAAAAGTTAAGGGAGGTGACCAAGGAGGTGAACTTGGTGATGTCAACAATAACAACAGATAACATCACTGTTAGCAACAACTTAGCATATGCAGCCTCCGTTGTTGTAAGTGAGAAATTGGGCTTTAAAGTTGGTGAAACTTACACCAAAAAAGAACCACTGTAGAAAAGGAGATTAGAAAGGCAGGTTCGTACCCTGAGATAAGATCTGAGCAGAGTTGATAGACTGGCGTCTGAGAAACCACTTAAATCAAAGTACAAGGACAGCTTACAGAGAAAGTACAGGCTTAGAGAGAAAGGGTATGCTGTGGTTATTGAAGAGTTGAAACAGAGACTTGTAGCTTAGCCCAATAAGAATAAGAGACACTTCAACAGGATTGAGCAATTTCGGCAAAATGGACTTTTTAACAACGACCAAGGAAAGTTCTATCAGGAGCTTGATAATGAGACTGCTGGCGAACAAAGCCGCCTGATGCTGGTGAAGTGAAAGAATTTTGGAGTAGCATTTGGAGTGAAACTACTGAGCACAGAAGGGACGCTGAATGGTTAGAGAGAATACGGCAACAGGTTAGCACCGATGAGCAAGGGGATATTAAGATAAATCGAAAGAACCTGAGAACCAAGTTGGCCAAGATGTCAAACTGGAAAGCCCCGGACCCCGATCTAGTGCAAGGCTTCTGGCTTAAGAACTTTACCAACATCCATGATAGGATTATCAAACAACTGAACGAGTGCTTGAACAAGGGACAGGTTCCACAATGGATGACTAAAGGAAGGACCGTCTTAATTATGAAAGATACTTCCCAAGGGAATGTAGCTTGGAACTACAGGTCAATAACTTGCCTACCCCTTATGTGGAGGTTGTTAACAGGAATTATATCAGAAGAGATGTACACGTTTTTGGACGAAAGTAGGCTATTACCAGAGGAACAGAAGGGTTCACGTAATCAGTCAAGAGGCACCCACGACCTTCTGTTTATTGATAAGAATATCCTAAGAAATGCTCGTGCGGGTAAAAAGAATTTAACAATGGCTTTGATAGACTACCAGAAAGCCTATGACATGGTGCCTCATTCGTGGGTCGAAGAATGCCTCAACATTTTCGGCATTGCAGGAAAAATCAACAGACTCCTGCTTAACTGTATGGCAGATTGGAGAACAGAACTGTATCCGAAAATACATCTATCGAAGAAGTGAAGATTAACAGACGGATATTCCATGGAGACTCGTTATCACCTCTTCTGTTTGTGATTTCTATTATCCTTCTTACGGATGCTAAGGGAATCAAAAGTTGCTTACGATCTTAATGGAGAGAAAATAAACCATCTGATATTTATGGTTGATGTCAAACTATTCGCCCGATCGGAGACGGGACTTAAATCATTGATTCATACTGCAGGAGTAGTTAGCACATATATTGGGATGCAGTTTGGGATAAGCAAATGCGCAATGCTGGTTATGTGTAGAGGAAAAGTGACGAAGACAGATGGATTTAGAATGCCGGACGATAGAGAAATTAAGAACTTGGAGAAGGGTAAAAGCTATAAATATCTTGGGGTATTGGAAAGTGATCAAATGTGGTGTAGCGAAATGAAATTCAACGTGACGAAGGAATATTTCCGCAGGATCCGAAAACTGCTAAAGTCGAAGCTGAATGGAGGGAATGTAATATGCGCTGTTAATACCCGGGCCGTGTCCTTATTGCGATATACTGCTGCGTTTATCGACTGGTCTCGTAAAGAACTAAGAAACCTCGATAGGAAAACCAGGAAGTATCTTACCTTGTATAATACCTTCCATCCTCGCGAGAGTGTCGCAAGGCTCTATCTACCAAGAAATGCCGGTGGCCGGGGCTTAATAGCAGTAGAGGACTGTGTGGATCTAACCAAAGCAAGCCTAGCTAAGTATGTGTCAGATAGCAATGAAAGGATGTTATCTGCCGCCAGGGGGAACATGAAATCGAGTGGCAAGAAGTCTAATGCGATTAAGAGGCGGGAAGTTAGAGAGAGAACAGATGAGGTGAGGAATAAAAAGCTACGTGGACAGTTTCTGATGGAGATGGATGAAATCGCCAGTGAGAACAGTTGGTCGTAGCTTAGGACAGGATATCTAAAGAAAGAGGCGGAGCGGTTGCTGGTGGCGGCCCAGAACCAGGCATTGAGAACCAATGCTATAAAGGTTAAGATCGATAAGTCACAAGAGAACTCACTGTGTCGCCTGCGCCACCAGAAAAACGAAACGGTCAATCACATTGTGAGCGAGTGCCCTAAGATCGCACAAATACAATACAAATGGAGACACGACACTGTCGGAAAGGCCCTACATTTTGATCTATCTCGTCAGTATGGGTTTAATAGTGGAGGGAAGTGGTTTGAGTATGCCCCGGAGAGTGTTCTAGAGAATGACAAGGCTAAAATTCTTTGGGATTTCACCATTCAGACAGATCGGAAAGTGGCGCATAACAGGCCTGATACTGTTGTGATCAACAAGAAAACAAACGAATTCCACCTTTTTGACGTCGCATGCCCTCTTGATAGCCGGATATGCCTGAAGGAGAATGAGATAGAGGAGAAATGTATTGAATTAGCCTTTGAGATAAAGAGACTTTGGCGGTTACGTAAGGTTAGAATCATCCCTATTGTAATTGGCGCTCTTGATACTTTCTCTAATAACCTACAGAAGTATCTGGAAGACCTGCACATTTGTCTAAGCATCCAAACATTACACAAATCAGTACTGCTGGGGTCCGCGGGAATTCTCCGAAGAACCCTGATACGCTAAGGTGGTGTGTCACTACCTGCTGACAGGGCATACTCCAGTGGTAACTACTGTGATATAGCCTAAAATAATAATCATAACCATAAAAATGAAAATAACATTAAAAATAATAATAATGATAATAGTGGTAATAATAATAATAATAATAATTATTATTATTATTATTATTATTATTTCTCTATTTCTATTACAAGTTAAACTATATTAAAATAAAAGTATTTATTAAAAACTAACCTATATGTTAAAACTAACATTGCACAATTTTAAAACAATTCAAAATATTTAACCAAAAAAAAGGTTATAATAGTAAGACTGATAATAATAATAATGATGATAATAATAATAATAATCATAATAATAATAATTATTATTATAAGGCTCTCTGGTAGGACAGGTTGGTGCGTCAGCCTACCACGGGAAATAGTCTACCCCGCCCACCAGAGTCTGGGGTAGCACCTTTGGCAAGTGCTAGTAACCCCTTAGCCACCCACGTTAGCGTTACAACACCTACTTCTATGAGTATACAACATAATAGTGATAAAAGTGACAGCGAATGGGGGACTGAAGCCTCGGGCATCAGTGTCTCACCGGGCAGGGGTTGTTGTGAGGAGCAGGCAACACCTGGTCGTTATCCTGCTACTGACTCCAAACCGCAGCGATGCAACGTTTATAGAAGACGGAAGGCAGCACAGTGGAAGGAGAAAGATGGGAGGAGAAGGAAATGGACCAGAGAGGAAAAAACGAGTAGCATTAGAATGTTATCTAATTGCGGAAGCTGAGGGAGGCAGAGACGTTGGTGAAAGAACGCTCAGAGAGTGGAAAGAAAGGGAAATGTTTGAGATATCTGAAAATAATCTCATGAGCCAGGTACGGACCATTAGGAATAACGGACGGTTTACATCAGTAGAAATAGAGGAAATCAAACGAAAGATGAAGTGAAGATGGTAACCAGCAGGTTAGACATGATAATGCACATGAGAGCGGTGGACAACCTGAAAACAGCCAGACTATTGAGGAGCAACCAGAAGTGGAGGAACTATCTGAGGAAGACCGTACTCTTTTGCGACGGCTGAAGGAATTATTTAAGAGTGGAGAGCCTTTACAAACACAAAACCTCCGAAACCATGATCGTGCAAAGGTAGGAGAAACAACCAAAGTGAACTCGATCCTTAAGTATATTCCCACATCTCATATAGAAGAAATGCACAGGTTAATCAAAGCAGCAACATTTTAGTTGGAGAAAGGTTAGGTGTTAAACCAATAGAGAAAAAAGAAAAGAAAAACCCTTTCTGGCAAAGAAGAATTGAGGGAGGCATCGAAGGGCTCCGAAAAGATATAAGTAGAATGGAGAGTTGGTTAATGATTTACGAGTTAATGCAAAAGCCACCAATCTGAAGAGATACAAGGAAAGAATTAAAGTTTTGAAGACAACCAGCTCTTTAGTGCAGATCAAAGGAAATATTTTAGGAAGTTTCAAGGCGATGATGGTGAAGTGATACCGCCTGATCCTGGTGAGGCAACAAGGTTCTGGAGTGACTTATGGGGTAAACGAGGTACGTGCAACAATGATGCTGAGTGGATTGTGAAAGTTAAATAACAGTTAAAAGACACCCCTAAGATGGATAATATAACGATAAGTGAAGGAGATGTCAAAGAGCAGGTAAAGAAAATGCCTAACTGGAAAGCCCCAGGACCAGATGGGATACAAGGCTATTGGATCAAGAAGTTTTCATCATTACGTCAAGGAATCCCATCCCACCTTGACTTTGGCATGCGGATTGGCTATATCCCCGACTGGATGGTTGAGTGAAGGACAGTACTGATAATGAAAGACAAGGCAAAGGGACCAGCCGTGGGAAACTACAGACCGATAGCATGCCTTAATTTACTGTGGAAAGTACTAACAGCCATTTTTGCTATGAAATCTTACAACCATTTAGAGAGGAACGGTTTACTTCCACCAGAGCAAAAGGGGTGCAAAAAGAGGTCTATGGGAACAAAGGACCATTTATTCATAGATAAAACCATTCTGAGAAATGCGAAACGGTGCCATACTAATCTTTGTGTTGCGTGGATGGACTTCAAGAAGGCTTACGATATGGTGCCCCACACATGGATTGAGGAAACACTTAAGATCTTTGGATTGGCCGATAATCTAGTGAAGCTTGTTACAGCAAGCCTGAAGAGCTGGAGGACAAATCTATATGCTAGTGGGAAGTTCCTTGGGTCAGTTTCTATCAAAAGAAGAATCTTCCAAGGAGATTCTTTCTCCCCACTTCCCTTTGTGCTTGCATTGATTCTTCTGAGCATGGTGTTGAGGGAAACAGGGATAGGATATGATCTGGAAAAAAACGGGCAACAAACCAACCATTTGCTTTACATGGATGATTTGAAGCTGTATGCTAAAAACGAAGATCAGATTGATGCTCTGGTACGAACAGTCCACATTTGCAGTGCAGATATTGCCATGAAGTTCGGTATTACCAAATGTCCGTAATGAAAATGAAACGTGGACGACTGGTTGAGAGTCTTGGGATAGAATTGCCAACAGGTGAGAAGGTAGGTGGTCGAGAATGTACAGGGTATAAATATCGTGGGATCCTTTGGTTGGACAAGGTTATGAATGAGGATGTGAAAGCGAAGATCACGGATGAGTATATGAGGAGGCTACGGCTCTTGCTTAAATCCAAACTAAATGCAGGAAATCTACTTAAGGCAATTAATGGTTGGGCGGTGGCCGTTTTTAGGTATAGTGCAGCAATTGTTGATTGGAATAGGTGTGAGACTGTTTACCGTGCTCCCAAAGCCAATGTGACCCGGTTGTATATGCCGCGCAAGATTTGCGACAGGGGATTGATTAGCATTGAAGCGTGTCTGTGGATTGTAAGAAGGGGGAACACTAGATTGTACCTGGCCAGAAGCAATGAAACACTCCTGAAGCACGTGGCACTACAACAGAAATTGGATAAACATACTACTGGGACTAAATTAGCATACCGCTAGAGGATTGTAGATGAGAAAGTTTCCTTGGTGGAAAAGATGCCTGTTCATGGGCAGTTTCAGAGAGATACAAAAGATCTTAAGACTGAGGATTCATGGAAACGGCTCACAAGTGGAGATCTCAAAAGAGAAACCGAAAACCTTTTAATTGCAGCTCAAGATCAAGCTCTGAATAGTAACCCAATTAAGAAGACCATGTATCAGCAAGAACTCTGTGACAAATGTAGGCTCTGTGGAGGAGTTAAGAACGTCACTCACATAGTAAGTTCCCGTAAAATGCTCGCGCAAAAAGACTAAACACGATGAGGTGTGCTTAAACCTTCATTGGAGTCTATGTCAGAAGTATGGATTCCAAGTTGACACTCTGTGGTATCTTCATGAACCAGAAAAGGTACTGGAGAACTAGCTGCAAAAATCCTCTGGGAATTTACTATACAGACTGACAGGAAAATCGAACATAACAGGCCACATATCACTGTAGTAGACAAGGCGGCAGATCGATGCTTACTTAATGATGTGGCAGTGCCCAAAGATGGTAGCATAACCCAGAAGGAATTTTCAGAAGACTAACAAATATGCTCATCTCAAAGTGGATATTGAAAGGATGTTGAAGAGAAAAACTGCAGTGATTCCAGTGGTAATAGGAGCATTAGGGTCAGTTCCTCACAAACTCTCATATTTCTTGGATCAGTTGAAGATCAAGTACAAGGTTGGAGTCTTACAGAAATCAGCATTGCTTGGAAGCGCGAACATCCTGCTTAAAGGTGCTGTCGATCTGAGGTCATGGGGACTTGGTGGACATGCAGCAGTATGAACAGACCAGTAAATTACACCGATACTGTAAACTTACAATAATAATAATAATAATAATAATAATGATGATGATGATGATGATGATGATGATGATGATGATGATGATAATAATATGATTATTAAGAACTGTAAGAGGAGGAAAACTGGCCTTGGAATGGCGTGGATTGATTACAGAAAAGCCTTTGACAT
>JBAHVQ010203676.1:0-12872 GCA_036872915.1 Nanipora kamurai
GCGTAATTTTGCATAAATTTCCATTTATTTACCTTAAATGAAGACTTTTTAAAAGTTCAAAAAATCGTAAAAAACCACGGGTTAACCCCTTTACTTTTTTTATCAATTTTTATCGTTTTTAAATTTCGCTCAAATTCTCGTCTAAAATCGCTCGAGATGGAATAAAACTGCGTAATTTTGCATAGATGTCCATTTATTTGCCTTAAATGAAGACTTTTTAAAAGTTCAAAAAATCGTAAAAAAACCACGGGTTAACCCCTTTACTTTTTTCTCAATTTTTATCACTTTTAAAATCGCTCAAATTCTGGTGTAAAATGACTCAGGATGGAATAAAACGGCGTAATTTTGCATAAATTTCCATTTATTTACCTTAAATTAAGACTTTTTAAAATTTCAAAAAATCGTAAAAAAACCATGGGTTAATCTACTGACTTTATGCTCTGAATTGATAAATTTTCACGGTAAAAGTCAGTCGAAATTAAGAGGAAAAACGTTAGAAATCTGATATGTTCTTAGAAAATTAAATTTAAAACATTCCACGAAATTACACAACCAACTTTACAAGAAATTTATTTGATTAGATAGAGTCCAAAGCTTAGTTTGTTTTTTTATTCCTAAACCAATTGATGCAATTATATTTTCTTACAAAGATTATTCTTAAATCAAATCCTCAGTCAAATCAATGTCCTGGAGTCTCATTGGTTTTGCTGGTTTGATCCTCCTGAATTATGGCGTAGTCACTTTCACTAACATCTTCTTCAAACTCATGTAGCACTGTTTCAGGACGCACTGCATCCATTTGGACAGACGTGGTTTCTACGAGAAGGAAAAAAAGAAAAAGTTTCCATAAATCATATCTAACTCAACGATAAACAGTCGTTGGAAGAGTATTTCGTGCATCTAAAATTACAACGATTGAAAGCTGTATCATCTTTCCATGGCGCAGTTGGTTACTGAGCCAGTTAATCACAAAAATTCTCACGCAATGAAAATCTTGTGTTTAGAAAAATATGGAATAATTGAGTTACCAAACAAAATTTATCCAGACTTTTCTCTTAAAGTTATTGCCAGTGGCGTAGTAAGGGGGCAATTGCTCTTTGACTCCAATCACTTGAAGATTCTTTCAGAGGATGAAACAGGCTGTAGTGACTTTTTGAGGTAAGTGGCATAATATATATAAATATATATATTAGCAAGACAAGGTAAGCTTGGGTTACTTCCAAATATATACTACAACTTTGTTTCGTATGGCAAGCTGAGCCTGCCACACTCGTCAGGTAGTGATCGGGTAGTGATACATACATATATATATATATACTTATACATATACATATACATATACATATACATATATATATATATTTACTGTGTACATGCAATATAAAAGATCAATTTTTTCCCCATAGTGACTTTACATTTGTTCTTACCTTCATCTCCTAACGTGCTGATTATCTTGCACTTCCATTTGAAAACTAAATGATTTAGGAAGTCGACATAAGCATAAGAGCATAACAATATAATTCTTTTCATTGTTGTTTTTATCGTTCGTTCGTTCGTTCGTTGTTCCTTCGTTCGATCATCTCTTCCTCATTCTTTCGTTGGGTCAATTGTTTGTTTGTTTGTTCGTTCTTTCGTTCTTCCTTTCGTTCGTTCGTTCGTTCATTCCTTAGTTCCTTCGTTACTTTATTTTATCGTTCCTTTGTTCGTTTCTACGATCCTGCGCGTTCGGTCGTTTTTTACTTCAACCGCTAGCTTGTCCGTTTATTCCTCTTATTTACGGGCCCCCTAGTACGTTTCTCGTGATCCTATCGATCCGGATTAAGTGGGAAATTTAAACAAAGCGTCTGAATAATATAAATAAAGTTTCAAAACTTGTAATAAAGTAGATCTGGATTAGGGTTTTATATTCATCTTGTTTTTCGCAATACGAATCATGAATTAAGCCTGATTTCCTGACTAGGCGGCATTTTTCGCACGTACTGCCTTTTTCTTGTTTCTCATTGGCTCTTGAGAGTCCACAAGAGTGCCCGAGCGTTTTTCATTGACTCTTGGGCTCTCAAGAGCCAATGAGAAACAAGAAAAAGCCATTTCCGTGCGTACTGCCTTTTTCTAGTTTTTCACTGGTTCTCAGGAATTTTTAGGCTCTCAAGTGCCAATAAGAAACAAGGAAAAGCAGTGCGCGCGAAAACGTCCGCCTAGTGGAAACCAGGCCTAATGGACAATAGACTTTAACAAGACGTTAATTATTTTTTCAGGATTATTGGGTCTCGTAGTTTACTTCTCTAAATTGTTCTCTGGATGCGAGTCTTACTTGGATGAACTCCTGGACTTGCCCTCACTAGTGTACAAAGTTTCCTCACTAGTTTTTTGGCTCCTTTTACGATTAGTTTTTTTGCTCCTTTCACGATCTTTTTCCCAACTTTTTTCAGTTTCCTCCCGATCTTTCTAAGTCTAATACGAAAAAATCGTCTTCTTCGCCGACGTCGTCTTCTTCCAAACAGTGGGTTTCTTTTAAACAGTTCGGGTCTGTCTTCAGTTTTCGATGCTGCTTCGTTGCTCTCTACGGTATTTGTCCTACAACGGTTAAAAACAAGAAAGTACATCTGAAGTGCATTCTCAGGATGTATTGTAAGGAAGAGACTCCGATTGCGAGCAACAAGCTTCTTTGCCCTTAAGATAGGCACACAAGACACAAGTGCATGTTCCAAGGACTCCCCACTAAAAAAGCATCCAACATGTCATCAAAACCTGTCTCATTTACAAATCAATACAGGGTATCAATGTTCTGACTAATCTTGACAGAAAAACCACCGAGTAGTTGGAGCCGTCAGACTTGCCCGTGTGATGTGATAATGGAATCATACGAACGACAACACTGGAGAAGTTAGTCAAATGGTCTAGTTGACAGGAACATTCATATCAGCGAAAAATACTCGAAGGAATATAACACTGTTTTTTAGGCAATGTAAAACGTTATTCTTTCGGGCAATGCCGTTAAAAGGTACCGTAACTGAATATATTTCGGAGTAGCTAAATATTAGGAAAAAAAGACAAGATGCCAATTCGTGGTTTTCCGCTGGTGGCTGTCTCGTTCCTCGTTTCTCGTTCCTACCACTTGACGCTCACGTCTTATGATTTTTTCAATGTCTCTGAATATGTTTTACGTGCAGAAAGCCGAAACTTCTTACAATTAAATAGCTTTCAAACTTCAGTTAATCTGGAGGAAAGAGTTAAAATGCACAATTGATGCATCCCCGAATTCAAGCCGTTTAGAGAAGCAAATTCGTCAAAGCAATCTGAGTCAATTAATACCTGACAGTTTACATTCGAGAGAAAACTCAAACCTATATTCCCTGTTGCTTCAATGGCATATAGTTTGAGACCACAAAACAATGTCCTACAAGGCATGAATGTTAACATTAGTTTATCGTTCAATGTACCTCGTCGAGAGTAAATTTGACTCGGAATCATCATCCGTTTTTTGTTCGTCAGTATTTTCATCGTTGTCATCATCACCATCAACATCATCATCATTTTCGGAAGCTTCACTTTTAAAATTATCATCCCTGTATAGAAACAGATAAACACATTCAAAACTGAACTTCTTAAACTAAAAATAAGCCTTCAAAAAGAGAAAATAGTATAAAACCTCCTCTTAAAAAGATAGCCAAGTTTAGAAGCTAAATAGTCGACCACGCAGAGAAAAATAATTAATAGAAAGAAAAAGTCTACTAAAATCGTACACAAGTTCATCACTTTCATCATATGTCACAACATTTTCTGGACTGGATTCTTTAACGCTATCGATTTTTGATGTCTCTTCACTCCGACCACTGTTGAGAAAGATACCAGAGATGGTAACCACGAAAGCCAAGACAGTGAAAAGCTTCATCTTGATTTAGCTGATCGTAACTAAAGTTTCAAACAGTAAGATGGTCCTTTTATATGTTCAGCATCAGGGCGAGTAAGGACCCTTGAAACACTTTACAGCTTTGAGTGTTTCTGTAATGTGGTTAACGTTTCGAAGTACTTGGCTTGCAACCAAACCTAACCGGAAAAGATTTTTAACGAAGCGTCACGTTAAAGTTTCAAGGCAAAATTTCCAGAATTTTCGAGGAAAATAAATGGTCATCTGATAATTTTCTGTTTAATTTGTTACATACATATTTTACAAATACATATTTTTGCTTTAAGAACTATTTTCTGGAATCCTATGCATACCCTAATCTTTCAATTTTAAGTACATAACTTAATCACGGTAATGGCCCACTGACGATACGAATTAAATGTTTTATTTGCTGATTTTTCAAAGAAATATAAAAAAAGTATCGTATCATGAGTCGATCGTTAAAATAAAGATTAGATTTAAAGACGGCAAAAAATCCATTTATCTGTATTCATTTTTTTCACCTGTATAACATATTTTGTTTGCAACGTAACTATGCGACGCATTTTCCAGTAGCTGGGGTTTTGGCAACATAACTAAAGGAAACAGTTCTTAACGATATAACTATTGCCAAAATACATTCCAGCTTCCTCAAGCAGCAAATTAAAAAAATTGATTCCCTCGTATACAAGACACCCTCGGCTTCAGCAGAATAAGTGATTGCGTAGGAAGGATGATCACTTGGCCGAATAGTCACAACAAGAAGTTCAATCATAGTGAATGAACAAAGAGCTGAAACGGATCACAAACTGGAGTCAAAATAGCAGCCTCAACCAATATTGTGTTCAGTTTTGATTTAACAATCTCAGCAAGCGTGCTTACGCGGGGGAGATGACTACAAACGCCAAATTATTATGTTTCCAACGAATAGTTGTTTTGGAAGGTTGTTGAATTCGCAATCAATTAATTAATTGAATCAATGTTATCATTTTTTTCCAAACTTTTAGAATATAACGCATCCAAAATCTAAGAGCCCACATGCGGATGGATCGGTGCGGGTGCATGGGACTCTGCGGAGACTGCTCGAGTCAACACACTGCCCCCAGGAGGGTAAGGACGAACAGGGACAGGGGCTCTTTTTGTTGCCCCGTTTTCTCATTTTTTTAACAATGTTATAACTAACAAATTTAAATTTGTGCTCAATCACCTGATTTGATGACTTCAAATGGATAAAATCTTGACAAACAAACTTGGGGTTGCATATTGCACAACATTCGACAACAATTTAACGGTATTTACGAAAGGCGATCAGCTACATTATCGACAAGTTGGTAAACTACTTATTGGTCGATTATTACCGTGCAAAATAATGTGTTACAGTTTAAACATACGCATGCACCATTGAACAGTAGTTTTATGTGATTACTGAAGGAAGTCTGGTATGGTTCTGAAGCAGCTCATTCTTTATTCAAAAAATTAGTCTCCTTTTGCTCTGTCTTTGCAAGGTAAATTTGTAATATTGCGAACGCAGTAGTAGATACTAAATAAAAGTTCATCTCTTAAAATAAACAAAACCCACGATTGACGAGGGGGAGTCAAGTTCATCCACACCTTGACTCCTCCAAAGTTTCTTCCTGCTAGATCCTGTCAGCACGATGAGAACGCGTTCTTTAAAATAACTACGGCAAATCAGCCAAAAATAACGAATAGTCATGAAAAATGTTAAATCTTTATACTTTATTATTGATATGCATAAGATGACCAAAAATGGAGCATTCCACATTAGGTTGTTTCCACCAGACACTTTGCAAATTTTAGAAAATTTAGCGATCACATCCATTGCTCTTGTTGGGCAAAACGATTCGGAACAAGTACCCAACCAGGATTTCACTTACCCACGCAGCCGCACCCCACTTGTGCTCATTCCAAAAATACAGAAGGAGAAAACACTTTTGAAAATTTTTGTTACTTGCAAGGGTGGATCGTGGAGAACCGCTTTTAGCTCGCTACCTCAGCAAACAATACTTTTCAAGTATGTAAAAGGAGAGTGCCACGTAGGCAGTTTTGGACGACTTGTAGAAGCGAAACGAAGGGCCTTCGCTCGAAACATCAGTTTTTGTAGAGCCAAGTTCCCGCAGTTTCCCAATCCTTTTGGTTCATTATGCTTTTCAAGTATATTTAGTAATTCATGACAGCATTTTTAAACCGGTATCTCTACGTGTAGTAAACTACAATTTTCTGCAGCAGAGTTGTCGAGTGGTTATTGGTAAAATTGTACAACGATCGCTCATCGCTGTTCTTGGAATTTGGCATAAATGAATAACGGAACTGTCGGCTACTAGCAAGCGTAAACAAAATACGTTAAACAATCAACAATTTAACAACCAACAGTAATCCTCCACTTGCTTTGCTTTGTCTCTTTTGCGTTGTTTGCGTCCGAATATATAGCCTGCCTAGTGACATGGATGTTAGATAGCGTAACTACAATCGCGGAGCAGCGAATCGATCGTAGGAGAAAATATGGCGGCTTTTACATTTTACCATGATTCTTTGCGAACCTAAGTTAGTTAAAATAACTTTTAGAAACTATTTGATATGTTACCATGGGTTTGGAAGATAACAGATTAATTCTGACCAATTTTAATGATTATAGGTCTTGCATGATATGGTGTTTCCTGCACGTGCGCAAAGAATCACGGTAACATGTACAAGCAGTTATCTTGTTTACTACGGTTGATAAGCTCGCTGAAGTGTAGCAACGGTAGCTACTGTCAGTATTCAACTATATCTGTTGAAGAGTAGCAGTAATTTTAGCTGAATTAAGCCCCTGATCAAGCGAGAATGCTAGTCAGCGTAAATTTCAGCTTGTGCCTTGTTTGACCGCTGACTAACGATGATAACTTGCGTTGGGTTTCTTTAGCTTATAACTAATTTAAAGTTGTTCGAATTTCACCGCACCTTTCCGTCAACTTGAGAGGACGTGCGAGAACTCGCCAGTCGTTTGAACTCAAAACATCAGTCGACGCTACTCTTTCGCGCTCAGTTACCATGGAAGCTGCACAAGCGCGGGAGTTTTGGTGTTGACGCTCAACATGGCCGCGGAATTAGTGGAAATTATTTTCAATAAAACGAAGGTAGTAACTCCAACGGATAGAAAAATTAAATAATCAAACTCAGAAATACAAAAGTTAATAGGTACGAGAAGTTAATGGATACGAAACAAGACCGTTTCTTCAGGAAACCTTCAGGAAACATCCAAAACAGGAAGAAAGAATTGTCAGCACGATTTAGTCGCTATAGCAGATTTATATAATATTTCATTTTGCTTTATTTATACATTAGCCATCTTATCTTTATCAGAAAGCAAAACTTGTGACGCCGTTTGACAGGTAACGTCGCGTTTGATCAGGGCTTTAAGCCGTCCTATAGCTCTAAATATGGACTTTAAGACTCCAGCAACGGACTACGACTCCGTTTAATTTTGCGCGAGAGGAAAATCAAGAATTCTTGACGTTCTGTAGCCACCCAAGCCCGGCGTTTTCTCTAGTACGTTAATATGCTTTTCCTATGTTGTAAACAGAGTCAAGGCGTAAAGTTTTATCTTTCAGCCAATTTTGAACATGGCGTGATCAGTATTCTATTGCTAATAGACGTAGCCGTACTCGTACTGTTATCTTGAAGTCCCTACTGTATCTGTTCATAGGGGTGTTATGACTTAGGTAGGTGTGACCATCTGGTAGGTGGGTTGGGATGAATACTCTATCCCCTTCATCTCAAAATCTGTTTTATTTTTACAGTTTGTTTTTATTTGAACTATATCAATTCTAAATGGCCGAATGACTGGGTAATCCAGTTTTTAGCATGGTAACCATGCAATACAATCGCAGCGGAAACAGTTACTGCGGCCCACGGTTTGTTCCTAAGTATACACTAGTGAAAAGGAAGTTACAGCTTCTTCAAATATTGGATCTACCTAGGTTATATTACAGAATTCGTTGTGGCTGCATGGGAATTCCTCAAGTGTACAGTTCGAACATACCGGTGTTAATATGTTACCTAAAATATTAGATTAGAAAACTAAGAGGATTACTTCATGTCAACGAATAGGTGCATCCAAGGAGGGGCCAATGGGAGAATTACCCCCTCCATTGGTGGGACAACGTCTTTGCCGCGACAACCTACTTGACCTTTTGTGCGATAGTTTGGCTAGAAAATGTATTCTTGCAGCGTTTTCGAGGCGCTTAGTTACTAAGAACGTATAAGAACATTGTTGCCGCAACTCTAAATACGACATTATTGATATTGACTCAGCGGAAAGATAGCTAGATAATTTTTACATTTCAGCCTGTTTGCAATGTGTTATCATGGTCTTTATCTCATGCTTATGATGCGATTGGCTCATACCTGGCCTTCTTTCGCATACAATAATCTGTCGTAGGGTAGAAACATTACTGACTTCAAATTTGGATGGAATACCGATCCGCATCTGCAATAATGTCTCCCAGAGAGCAGTGTTCGTTGGGGTCAAACTGTGAAGCGGGATCCACCATGAACCAATATGAATTATACCATTTCTAGTGAGCAATTACTGATAATTTATTCTCGCACGAATACCATGCATTCTTATAACGATCATTATTATGACAACGCGCCTAAAGTGGTAAACCGGTAGCTGTAACATCTAGGCAAGCCTCGAGTTGAAAACTTAAGTGCGAAGGCACTTCTTTCTTACAGGCAAGAACGACTGTTATTCGCGCTGAAAAAACGACAACTTCCGAAGAAGAGTGTACGTATTCTAAGGGGTTTTACATTGTTAACCACGACTACATTTTTTTCATGCTGATGTAAAGTTCGACTTAATAGTATAATTATTTTTTCTTTCCAGCCAGGCTGTACGCGACTCGTATGTACAATGGTACAATTGATTGTCAATTGCCCACCCCAACCTGCCTCAGTAACAGTTTTCACTTAATTTCAACTGACATCAAACAAATAATATTGTCTTATATCAATACTATTTGGTTTATTCTAAAAAGAAGCTACGAAACGGAAAAAGTAGCACAATCTTGGATTTTATATAGTTTTTGCCTGTAGCTCGACGTTAACACAAACTGTAATTCTAATGCTCGGTCTACGCTATAACTCCTTTGAGTTCAGAAATTTAGTTGATAATCTCTTCCTCTCAGTTTGCTCTTCCTGAAAAGTTGGTTGCCACTACGAATTAATTCATCCAAGTCTTCTTCTGACTCCGATCAACTGGTATATACTTCGCTGATTTTAAACTCAATCGACCCGGCTAATCTCGACCGTCACGTCTTCAATACACTTTGGTTATTATTTGTTATTAACATGATTATTATGTTCATGTAGTGTTTAACAAAGCCTTAGGTAACTTATCCATTTTGACTACCTAACTAGCATTATACCAAATGGCTCTTGATAAATGATATATGAAAAAATATAAAAAAAGAATGTACGCGGACATTGTAATGACGAGACTTGGCCGTAACAAGTACACACGATCATACTTCTACACAAGCCGCGTAAAAATTGGTCTGAATAAATGACATTATAGTTAAAATTTGATAATAAGTTCGTAATTTGACGTTTAAACGAAGAGGCAGTCAAATTTGTGGTTTGTTTGAGCTCAGAAGGTAACGAATGAAAGAGCTTGGCACCGCTAGAAGGTAATTTTGAATAGTCGGGGAGTATGCGCTAAACAGATGTTGAGTGATAACTTCACTGGAACTGTCTGTTTAACTTCCGTCGTCTTCCGCGAGGATCTAGAACAAAGAATAGCCGCACGAATGAATTTTAAGTACCAAAATCGAAGGTAAATAACGACAATATTTCTCATTCAACAATGAGTGATAACAGTAAGCTGTAAAAAAGCTAGTATAATGTGACAAATTTCATTTTACGTGCATTTTGATTGGTCGTTACTGCCCCGAGCATTTTTTCCGTCATCTTTCAGTCAAACTTTCAAATCTTTTTGCTGTATTGCTTTATATGCTTATTGAAGAAAACAAGTAGATTTCATTCTTCCGAAAATATGGCTCACGAGGCGATAAGCGAGGAACTGATTACCGACATCACGCCTGGTTTGAAATCACGGCCACGAATATTTTTGAAAAAAAAGCCCCATAAAAGTACATTATACAGAAACAGATTAAATTGAAATAAAAAACTATCTGACATTCGAGTACGAATTTAATGAAGGGCCAATATCAGTGATATCATATTAAAGATTGCACCATCTTTATTAATATGTGCTGATAGCGACTTTTAGCAAACCAAGTTCTTGGACCGTTCCAGCCACTTAACTTTGCATTTTCTTTGCAAATAACTGTTTTAATAATGGCCACAGGGTACTGTGTTCTCGCACATCGCGATGGCTTTTTAAACAAGAATATAACCCAAAATATTTCTTGCCTGATTTTGTAATTGTGTTGGTCTATCGATACCGGACGTATTCATTCCAGATGATGAACTAGCCCTAGTGTTTACTAGTGTAGTTTGAGTAATTGCGGAAACCCTTTGAAACAAAGAGTGCTGGAGCCGATGCAAATGAAACGGAGCTGTCAAATACTTGGCTGAGCTTGATATTTTACATGATGTTTTCATGCGCAAGGTAGCTCCAAGCAGAGTGTTGTATATAATAACTTCTTTGAGCATAGCTACAGGAAAACCGTTCCTTATATGTTGTATATTCCACTGTTAATATCACGTAGTTTATTGAAGGTTAAGCAAACGAATATCTCAACCTTGCGTAAGTTTTAGTGAAAACAAAATCAAGTCTGATTAGTTTGCATTTTTATTGTCAATATTACCGACTTACATAGATCATTTCCCTCTATAGCGAAAAGCGGCACAGGTGTTTAATTTGTATTTTTGTTGTTGACAGATTTTTCTTTTCTACTGGGGAAGAAACATGGGTTTGGCTGCGTGGGAAAATGCCTACTCCTTCCTTTAAGAATCGGCTTGTTCTATACATAACTTAAAATTAAATTATAAATGAAGAAACGTTCTCTCACCAAAAATTTTCATTGGTGTCTTTGACACCTGTCGAAGACCACAGTTCTAGTGGCCGAAAACTCGTCCAAATAAAAATTTTTGGTCAGAGAACGTTTCTTCATTTATAACTATGCCGTTATCTGACCGCGTTTCTTCTATATTAAAATTAAATGACAAAAGTTAAGGATTGTTGAAAGAGTTAAGGTGCTTCCGATTATTTGAAATGTAAAGTTTATAACAGGTGCCTTGAGATTTGTACACGTAATTGGTACAAAACTAAACGGTTTGTAACATTCTATCAATTTATGTTTTCATGCACGTAACAAAGAAAACCTTTAACAGTTTCAAGTTGCAGTTTCCAAATTCAGTTAAACAAATGTTCATTTGCTTGATTTAGCTTGATAAGATCCATAACCAATATTGTGCGTTTTTAGTGTTGGCAGCAACGTTAAGGTACTTGCTTTAAGAAGAAATGGATGCAGTCAGGCGTTTTGCTAAATCTATATATACATTTGTTATTGATAAGCATGAAACGACTAAACTGGCTCAGGCAAGTTTCGATCCGGATATAAACTCATATCAAACTTCACACTCCTCCACAATGTTTGTGTGTTTCAAACGAAACTTAATTTTTACAATCATTTATCGCGATCATTTAAGTATTCTCTTTGTTACACTATCTTCACAAAATACACAATAAGGATAAATGGTTATTAAGCTGAGATGTGAATGCGGGTTATAACATTACCAGATGAAGTAAAATGGGAATGATTACTATTTAGAGTGTGCGTTTAAGTGTAACAAAAGTTTAACAAGTTAAGTTTAACAAGTGTAAGTTTACCTTTCTAATCGAATAACTTTCCCGCTAATTTTCATCCAACATTTTCTTTTTCTTTCATATACTCAGTCAAAAACAAAAAGAAGGTTGTTTCTATAAAATTAAAAAAAGTTAAAGTCAATTGTCTGGAACAGCTAAATTGAATCAGGAAATGCATCTTTTTTTAAACAAACAGATGAATTAATAGACCACTTGGTTCCTTTACTAAGAAGGAGACTAATTCTGCGTAGGAAGCACTTGCTTGCTACTTCCTTTGAAATTAATCCAAGACAATTTTTACTCATGAATTCACTTCGAACTTTGGAAAACATAATAATAATAATAACAGTGATAAAAACAATTTTCAAGTATCCGACTACTGACGGAAAAGTTTCAAAATCAAAACGTAGTCGTTGCAAAATTGAAGGCTGACAATGCAACATTATATTACAATAGTATGTTATAACAATACCAGCAATGAAATAACTGATTACTAACGATACTCCACATCCATTAACATTCTTTGAAATAAAAACGTTACCAATATATTACTGTCAAGGTGAAATAGAAAATCTACCTGGCATTCCAGCAATCATTTTTTCATTAGGTTAATATCAATAATATCATATCAAGAATTATATCATCTTATAGTATCGTGATACCTGGCATTATATTATCTTATTCATTACACTGATGTATAGATACCGGACTAGTACCAGCGTTACAAGTGTATTTCCCGCAGATATCCTTTGGAACAAAACAGTGCTGCCGATGGACATGAAGCACAGCAATCAAATCCTAAAGTGCCAGTGAGACCAGAACGCGGACTACTGTTTTAGATGGTATTTAGTAGTATTTTTGAATTGAAGAATAGCATTCTCACTTAGTCAATATCTCATCTTGTTCCAAAGATATTCAGGTTTTTGAAACATGGAAGTTAGTTGCCATGGCGTCATCTACTCATCCGAATTGGATAAAAATCCCAAAATGGGAATGTATATTCGACAATTATTATAAGTAATAACATGGCTTGAGGGAAATAAGCGATTAAATTGCCCGCCGCCGAGGGAAGATTTGTGCCCGAGGACTTTTACAAATCTTACCGAGGCGAAGGGCAATTTAATCGCTAATTTCCCGACTAGCCATGTTATTAGT
>JBAHVQ010203687.1:0-24961 GCA_036872915.1 Nanipora kamurai
AACTACAGACGGAACCGTTTCGGCCTTTTGGGCCTCATCAGTGTAGTGCTGATGAGCAGGATGAAATGACTGTTATTGAAACAAAAAATGGGGGTCGCCAATACTTTTTAGAAATAAATTAGATTGAGTGGTAATTGGAAGCCATTTTGAAACACCACTGTTGCCATAGCAACGACCTGTACCTCTTATTTCGTCATATTTTTGGATGCCTAGAGTGTGTTTCTTTTTGCTACATTTACTTTTATTCTCCTTCCAAAGCGTTTATACACATGTTTTTAGGTCTCAAATTTGCATTCTCCACTTTTCGGGAAACTGTATGTAGCCACCTTAAGGAACTACAAATACCCTGGACAGTTATTGGCGGTAAAAAAACACAGACATACAACGCGGGCAGTTTAGATTGGATTAAAGCAAATGTCGTCTTTTTGTCATAAAATCGGCGCACCGCAAGGTAATAAGACAGCGGTTTTAACACGATAAGCTAATGCCTCTGCGTTTCCGGTGTTTCTGATCTATTTTAGAATCATGTCCTTAGGTGATGGAGAACTCTTTTCGAGATCTATAATAGCTGCTGATAAACTGAAGAAAATCTCCAGTCCTGAGTTGAATCAAAATAATTTGCACAACCTCCCGGTATCAGAACTTCTATTTTTGGTCATGTAAAACAATATTCAACTTCGACTGCAACATGTTCCCGTTACATATATGGTAGCTCAAATTTATTAATTCATGGGTAAAACACAAATGAAATCACTACCGAGGAGAAGTTTGGACACCTGAGACGAAGGAAGAAATTACATAAATGAAGCCAAGTTTCACCTCGATTTTCTCTTCGAATACTGATTCTTTTGTGATGCAATACCATACGCTCGAAAGTCGTGTTCCAAACTTCGAGGTGTTTAGATATCTGATGAAACACGACTCTCGAGTGTATGAAACACACATAGCACCACACAACAATTTCTGGTGCAAAATTTGTTGAAATAAAAACCTTTGTCAAAAATCGTTTCCAATTACATCTTTAAACTTTATTGTTTCGGAACAAGGAGAGCTCAGAGTGCGCAGATTGCCAAGGTTAATCTTTAGTTAGCATGCATGTGCAACCTAAAAAGCGCGGGCATGTTAATTCGTCATCCATATATTTACTTGACGATGACTCTAAACATGGTGATCAGAGAACGATGTAAAAACATAGGATGCGGCGTAGGCAGTGTATAATACAACGCCGAAAGTTAAAAGGTTTGTAGGCTGCCGAATTTATATAGAAAAACTGACGTTTCGAGCAAAAACCTTCTTCAGAGAGTGAGACGTGAAATGGTCAACAACACGTTTCACTCTCTGACGAAGGGCCTTTGCTCGAAACGTCATGATTTTCCTACATAAATTCGGCAGTCCAGCAAGCTTTTTAACTTCTTATGCATGGAAAGCGTTTACGTCGTCACGAAGTATTCTAAATCCTGTGCAACATTTCCAGCAATTGCATGGAAGCAATATTGCAAGGAATGACGAATAGTATACCAAGCCCTAGACGTCTCCTGACACAAAATGTTCTTTGATTCTGACCCTTATTCATTAATCCAATCCTAATCTTGCTCGCTGCTTCAAATCTCATTCTAGTCTGTGCTCTTTAGAATAATTGCTGCAACATTGCGTGTAACGTTGGGTCGTGTGTCCTCGCCTTAAGAGTATTAGTTCAAGAGCAATTTTTTTTGGTGATAAGGAAGTATCATGATAGTGTTAGACTACGAGTATTTGACCAGTATTAGGCTGTTCGTTCGTATTCATGTCGAAGGAGCAGTACTGTAACATCAGGTTGAGATCGACGTTTCCTTAATGATATGCACTGTTCAGGTCGTACTTCGGCTACCGTTACCGTTTCATTAAATTGATTACACTGGTTCAATGATTTGTTTTATACGTCCACTAGTCTTTGCAGGTTAACGCTAGCACAGAAAAACTGGATTAAGCAAATACTTAGTCTACAAAATCTAAAAACAAATAATACATCTGCTTAACTATATTCACGTCAACGGTGGCAGTAGTGGAAGGGAAATCTGAATCTTAAACTACCTAAAGCATAATTTTTAAGGAATTCTCCGTCCGGACGGAATTGTCCTTTCGTTTAATTAGCTCTCAGGTGAACTAACTAGGAAAGACAATGAGAAAAGTACCTTGCCTGGAAAATTCCGCTGTAGGAAGTAAGGCTTAGGGCTTGATTTTATCTAAGCAGATTTTCACCAGTGATTAATAAAACTGAGGTTTAAAGGCGATTCTGTATTGTTATTTTTTCATTTTAAATTTTATTTAAAGTGGCAAAATGAAAGAAAAAGCTCAACATCAGACGATTCCTCGCCTGTGTTTATATTTTGGATGATGTTAACATGAAGATGAGATTCCGCAATAGACTTGAACAAAAACAGACAACGAGAACCAATTCCAAGGTGTTTTTTCAAAAGCTTACGTTGAACAACCAAGAGTCAGTTCTAACGTAGGAAACAAAGAAGTTGATTCAGGCTCTGACGATAAATCGATACATACTTTTACATCGCTTAACCATCGAGGCAGAGACTGCACCAGATCATGCATACAAGGCTGCGGGAATTTATCAGAACGCAATTAAAACAATTCGCCCCGAGGAAGTCTGAAATCAATACCTATCGATGACATTTTAGCGTTTTACAAATTAACTATAACAACAACATAAACACTTTAGTCGAAAAAATTTTTTCTGAGCTCGATTTTCTGACAGTAGTTAAACTTGTGACCTTTGGATGGTCGGTAGGACGCCCCAACCATTCAAGTGCATGGTCTGAGATGATGATGGTGGTAGTGACAAACAACTTGGCAGGGAACGAGTATATTAATATAATTTTTGCTCATTATGTGGGTCCATGACGCTCAAAAGTGATATTGGTCGTCTGAAGGTTACCGGTTCGATTACTGGACGAACGAAAACATTCTTCCGTCTGGGATGACGAGCCTGATGAACACGTCGCTTATGGTGAAGGTGAATAAGCACCTAAGCCCGCCCATCAACGCCGAACTTGCATAATCACAAGAGATTACGAATTTAACGACAATGCTAGGAGAAATTAATTTACGAATGTTCTGTAAAGAGAAGGAGCCTCGCTTGATCCACCTTCACGTCAATAGTTACTTCGACAATTAGACAAATTCTGTCTCCTGCATGTGTCCTAAAATACATCCGATACTTAAATAATGGTACGAATTTCATAAATCCGCACACCCCAATCCGCTTAGGTGTAAGATCCATTTACTTGCCACGAAAATTAAGCTTACAAAAAAACCTGATAAGGATGCACCGGCCTGTGGGATCACCGAAACATAAACCTCTCTTCCCTAAATCAATATTTATGCTAGAATATCGGGAACCTGCCGTGCAACACGTCTCCAAATCCATGTAGTGCATTTTGATGACATGGACTCCTCACTATTTTGAATGAAGTTTAGAAAGATAACATTTCTAATTTTTCTTTATAAATACACATCTCCAATGCGGTAGGTTAACCCCAAAAGCAGATATAGATAAGCTGGGCTACGACAATGGCAGAGATGAAAGAGGGGCGCTATTACACTATGGCTCCTCGACAAAATCACCCAGATATGGCTGGTGGGCGTGACAGACATCCAAGGGTACGTTTAAATCGTACCCCGACGGGATTTCACACCTCTTTGATCTTATTCACGCATTTGAGCGACCAAATCTAGACAGTTTCTACAACATAAACCCATTGTGGTTATCATTTAACTTGTTTATTTTGGGAACAGATTATTTATCACGTCTTTGGAGATTTATCTTATTTTTCGATAATGAGAAAATTAGTTGCCAATTATTTTTAATGGGGGGATTGAAGTCTTTTCAACAACCATGACGGCGACATTATTTTTAGGACCTCTCCATCTTTTTTTGATAGCGATTAAATAGAAACACATCCGCATTAGTTTGACGGTTTTTTGAGTCGTCGCCTTTACTTGAATTTATTTTTAAGAAAATAGCTCCACAAAAAAAAGAGTTTTCAAAAGGTAAATGTGATCACAGAATAAAAGGTATTGTTTTTGGTGATCAGCAATATTCACGTTTTCCCTGGTTGCGCTGCACTTCTTAATACATCCAATTTATTAATACAAGCACCTGCGGCGAACCTACTCATCTAAAAAAGAATCTTTCCAGTTCCAAATATCTAGTTTATAAAGTAATCAATTCCTAATTCCAATTACCAGTGTCAACAGTAATTAGATGTAATTACAAAGTCACTTCTCTCTGAGATTGATTTTTAATTAACAAAAAAAGAAATTCCAAAAAGCTATACAGACTTATAATTTGCTTCACCAGGCAAACGCCATACTCTTCTAAAAGAAAGTCTTTCCAGTTCCAATTGGATGTAATTACATGATCAGACACCTCCCCGAGATTTTGATTAACAATAAGAAATTCCTAAAAGCATTGAAGGCCTTTCGCAAACATCAAAACTGCTCTCATCCTAAAAATGATAATGGCAATAGTGTAGAAGTATTATTTATGGTGTGGGTTCTTGGTATATATCAGACGACCAACGGACGTTCGTCAAGCTCGTTACTTCCGCTTGGGCGATACATATAACGAACCTGCATCTTAGCTCACCATCTGAGTCTTGGTAGCTCAATGGTTAGACCGTCTCACCAGTCATCCGAAGGTTCCGGGTTCGATTCCCATCTAGGGCTCAGAAATCGTTTTTCCGAGTAAACGAGCTCGTCAATTTAAACGTTATTAATTTTTTTTTTAAGAATTTAATAAAATCATCTCCCTTCGCAGCAAAGCTGAATTTCGGGAAATTTACAATTAAACATGATTAAAATAGATAGGTATTTTACAAGTAATACTAAAATATATTTATACTACATCAATATGAAGGAACAAATAAACTTAGGTTAGAATCTAATTACAAAGAGAAAGTATTAAACGTACGAATTAAAACAAACAGCGGTTCGACATCGAATTAAACATGCGGACAGCAGCTGGGATAAAACTGTTCATAAAAAGATTAGTTCTACACTTCGGTGCTGTAAAGGACGCTGGAGCTCTCAAATTATATGATATTGGCTTCCTAGGAGGTACCAAAGCTTTTAGCTTATGGGAGGGAGACTTCATAGTAGAGAAAAATCGTTTGCAAAGATCTAAACGATGTTCATTGAGAGTCGGGAGCTTGGCGATCATCCACTTGAACATTAAGAACGTTAATTAAACATTCTTTTGTATTTTCCTCATGGATTATTGATGACTTGGATGAGATGGGACTTAATTTCACGGCGTTTTATGTAAAAGCGTGTGGAATGGAGAAGGATATATAATTCTAAATAGTGCGTTACACAGTTCGTTTTTATAGACCAAAAACTAACGCGTGTAAAATCACGCACCAATTTGGAGAATCATGAAATGTGACCCGCGACAACTCATCACTTCCTCGACATCCTTCTGAGAATTCTAGGTCTAGTGTACCACGGATTATCTGAGAATCCTAGGTCTAGTGTACCACGGATTATCTGAGAATGCTAGGTCTAGTGTACCACGGATTATCTGAGAATCCTAGGTCTAGTGTACCACGGATTATCTGAGAATCCTAGGTCTAGTGTACCAGGGTTAGGGACTCCAACGCACACTGACTCCTCGGTCACTGATCCCTAGTTACCAGTAACCTTTCAGACATCAGGTTAGACCTTCGGATCAGACTTAGGATTAGGATTACTGTTAGGATTAGGGTAAGGGTTAGCTTTAATTTCTAATTTTGGATCCTTGGGGATGAACGAACGAGAATCATCTACTTCCAGGAATTAGTGACTAGGGGTTATTTATCCCAGTGGTCATTCGTCCCTCTGACACCGGCAACGCCAAACGCTAAACCGCTTTCCCCCAGATTTCCAAATTTCTACAAAGTTGTTTTTGTTTTGTTGAAATAACTGTGTTCCTTCTTTCTAACAAAGGTTGAGGGTGAAAAACAAGAAGTATTTCCATTGAGGATCTTCTAAATCGGCTCACCTCGAAAGTCGAAAAGTGATTATGGAAAACGAGAGGGATTAACCAGCAACTCAACGCGGCGAATGCTTCAAAAGTAACCGTTACAGCTCCACCACTTTATCCCAAAATGTATATCACACGCATTTGATAAATGAAAACTTCATTAATAAACCCTGAAATACCTTTGGACGGGCAAAAATGCAATGTCAATTGAGCAATATATGCTAGTGTACATGATTTAAGAGACGCGTTCGCGGCTTGTAGAACAGCTAGGAGTAAACAAAAAGACTTAAGAGGAGATGATATCGTATTAGAAGTTGATACAACATAATATTCATTTTGTGAGTGCGACAGCTGAAAGGAAACTTAAGGGAATCCAGTGACAATGAGTGCGATTGACGATACTGTTAAAGATGGCGGTTGATTATTTCTTCACACCGGGCTTTGTAACTTAAAATAGCTCCAACAACAGTTAAAGAATGTTTAAGCGTGTTTATAGGGTAAAAGCAGATAAGAGCTTTCCAATTACCAAATTTTGTCTTTTTAAAACCTCGTCATTTGTTTCTTTTCTGCAAGATAAGACGTTTACTGCTCGTCAAGGACTGTGATTAAATACCGCTATCTTTTCGGTACGGTCGATGTAGGATAAAACCACTAAATTTTGTCCCCGGTTCACAAAAACCGCAAGTAGAAGTTATTTACTGTATACATGACAAAATTATGCTGTTGTCTAGTTGGTCTTCCATTCGGTTTCCATCAACTGGTTTGACGAACGACCATAAACAATCTTTGGAATGATCTTTCAGAGAGATCAATTCATTTTCCGCAAAGAATTATTCAACAAATGGTCGAGAGCAACAAAAAAACTTGAATTGATTTGGTAAGTTTTTCACCAGCACCCACAGTTCGAACATCAGTTGTCCCTTCAATGTTCAATCGGGCTTCAAAAAAAACTGATTTAGTTCTCTGGAGGGACTTTTCTCATTAGGAGTGTTTTAGTTCAGTGTTTCCTTGGTATTCACGTAATAATCTTTCGAAGAAATTTCAAACTAGTAATGACAGGAGTACCAGGAAGACTGGGTCCTGCGTTTTCAGCATAACTTGTAATCTGGCGAAAATCTTCTGTCAATCAGAGCTCGCACCAACGTAGTTCACGTGGCGTTTAAGGGGCTGGCGATGAGGCCGAGAAATGCCTGAAAGTTTTATCCAAATCAGAGCAGGATGTGTCAGATTCCTCAGGTTATACTCAAATATTTGTCTGCTAATAAAACAGATATTACATCGAGCTATTATTTCATATTTTAATGTAAAAGTGCAGTAAAGTTTCTTCATTAATACTGAATAAGCTGATCAGGTAACTATAAGCTGTTCTTCCTAGAGGTCTAGAAACCGGAGTATACTCGCAAAAAAACTGCGGTGCTCGGTAGAGTCAAAATGGAAAACATTCTTTTCACCTGCATCTCGCCAAGTGTTATAACTGGTGGGGAAATTTTCCAGATATATTGAAAAATAAATTTTGCCACATGATTTCTAGCCTTTGCCAGTGCGCTTCACCGTTTCTTTGCCAACCCTTAAACGCCCAGGGAACGAGGCCTAGCTCGTCCTTATTGTCAACTACCGACCCGTTCGAGGGCTTGAGTCGGCTTTCTGTTATTTTCAGTCCATAGCGCTGGGCAAGCCCATGGAAAACATTTTCTTTCCAGAAGTGAATGTAATTTCAAATTTAATTGTAGCCACAAATATGTTAGCTGAACTGGAGTGCAATAAACGATTTAACAGCATTGTTTTTAATAAATCAGTTTACTGTAATATTGTCCAGCGAAAACTGGCGATGTAGCTTTAAGGTTCCATTCTTTTGGAACTGCTCCGGATACGCGGAATGGACGGTAATTTTGTCAAGAAGTAACTCGAGTTAAAGTGAGGACGGAATTGTGTCTTGTTTATCCTCCTCTGGAGTACAAAACGCAAAGAACGACAGATTTGAAGTTGGTGTACCGGTATCTCGGTGGTGTCTAGATCGACTTACAAGCGCGAGCTATGATTGGTCATTGTAAACCTTCAGCCAACCACAATTCGTGCAGGTTATCTAGAGCCCAGTCCTTTCGGTGTTTCTGTAGTGGTCAATTTTGGTATTGGCCATTTCCTTCTCGGTTCACAAGTGAAGAGTGTTTCACGAGAAGAATATTAATGTTCAGCATAAAATTTTTGATGGACCTATAATAACTAAGACACCCGTGTTTCTCGTTCATAAAACCACCTTTGGAATGGCGGCTATCAATTTACCAGGCACAAACCATAATAGTAATGTCCAGCATAGGCCTATAGCCATAGTAAAGCCATAGTCTGATACAAAGTGATGACAGAGAGCTTTCTTCAGACATATATCGAGAAAATGTTTGTGAACCCTAATATACAGTGTGTATTAGAAAAACGCCACCCTATTAAAAATTATTATGACTATTCTTCAGAAGTCACTTGCCATACAAAACGTAATTTGTAAAGAATATTAACGATATATGACTTGGGTAGCGTCTTTTTTGGGACGCACTGTATAATTTGATATCGTAAATAGATTAGGTAGAATAGATAAATACAATAGAACAGATGAATAAAATAAAATAGAACAGACAAATACACTAACATATTCTAAATAAAATATTCCTATTAAGATCATCTTTCGGTACACACCATTCGCCTGCAATCCCTGAGTTATGAAAAGGATCATCACGGATATTTACCTTGCATGATCTAACAAACCTGTTTCGCAACGTTCCGCAAGCATCAAAGTTGAAGTATCACATGCATATAAAAGCAGGGGAAAATGAAAGAAACTCAGCAGTTTGTCCTAATATTAGCTCAAAAAATTATTGAGGTTGATAACTTTCGACATTGATCAATTTCTTTCATTTTCCACTTCAGCCTTTACGCATATTGCACGTCAACTTTGACGAACTGGCAATCCTTAGACAAAAAACTATTGCGTAAGTGTTACTAAGAGTTACCTGTACCTTGGTCAATGCACCGACGTGAAATGATGAATGACTATCTTTCAGCAGTTCAGTTACATCTTCCCCACGCAGTCCAAGATGTAGATTGTGTCTGAGGCAAAGTTTTCCGAAAGGTCACCTCATCGGAGTTTTCAGGTATAAAAAAACCAGAAACTATAAAATATAATAAAGATTTCACGCACTTCATTTCTGAAAAAATGTTCAAGATATAAAAAAGAAAATACAACCTATGTTGGACAAGACGTGATAAAATCGACCAACGTAACCAGGCATGACAATGATTTTGGAATAGAATCGGAATATCACCAATTCTGATTCGTCTTAATTCTTTTAGCTCGAATCCTGAGTCTGGAGGATAATACTATTCGAGAGTAAGGTGTGTTGTACGTGTAAATTTCCTCTGGCCATGTTATGGTTTACATTTACTTTGTTGCAAGAAAAATTTTAAGAAAACTAGCAAAGCGCATTAAAGTAAGCCAGATCTTAAAAACAACTACGGACTAAAGGTTTTTGCACGATGTTGTGCGTCTTTCTTGTTTGTGTGTATGGGTTTGTGTGTGTACCTGTGTGTGCTTGTGTGTATGAATTTGTGTGTACCTGTGTGCGCGCTTGTGTGTATGGGCTTTGTGTGTGTACCTGTGTGTGTTCGTGTGCGTGGCTTCGAGCCAGATAGTCCCCTGGCATAAACCATGAACGTTGACGATCTGGCGTACTGGTACCATGTCCCCCGTCCACCGCCGTTACAGATCGCGGATAACAGCCATGATGCCTAAAAATTCCCGACTGTTATTTAACAAATAGTACATAATTCCAAATTATTAGAATCCACTGAACTTCAGAAGATTTCACAATCCCCCTGGAGATTAAGGATTTCAATGAATGACCAGCTGACACATTGACTTACGTAACTACAATACACATTGTTCTCTCTTCGATGACTTACTAAAAGTTGACCCCGAGAATTTAAAGGCAAAGCATGCAAGGGCAGTATATTTTACCTCTTTTCGTGTTTATTCACGTTTTCATTTCGCATACGGAACGATTGTGCTTATATGGAATATCTCAATGACATGTTTCAATTTTTCTGCCACCGACTATTGGTATAAGAACAATGTATTTGACGCATGATTGATTGATGAATGATTCACAAACTAAAAAGAATTTCACACATGAAATTCTCATTTCACATAAGAAACTGAAACATTTTCATATATTCAATACTATTCTTCATGTAAAATGGCACGTGGAATTTTTGAAAGGGTTGGCTGAGCTTCCTTAATACTCATTAGGGCATTAGACCCCTAGGAAGTCACGCGTGTATCACGGCCAGAATTTGACAAATTTAACGTCAAGTGCTTAACGGGCGTACTTTTTTAAAATATAGTGGGACCTGACTTGACTGGAATCGTTGTCAAGGTTTCGTGCTCGGTTTCCTGACGAAGGATAGACGTCGCAACGGGATGCAAACCCAGAGGTACACCAGGTAAACCGATCCAGTAAACCGACATTAAACCTACTTTTGTAGTGTTTGGCAACAATACAAGAATTTGGTGTAAAACTGTTCACACAGGGCGCATGTCCCTATTTAGGTTGAACGTTTAAGGTCATTTCAAGGTACACAAGTTCGCTTATCCAGGATAATGTCCCAGTGATAATCTGCATGTAATCTATCGACAAATAAATACTTTGATATAATAACACATTGTCCACAGACCTCGGGGCATACAACACGACTAGGAGCAGTTTTACAAGTAACGAGAATTTTACTTCAATATACATATACAGCAAATACTGCAACAAAACTAATATACATTCCTCGTCAACGCTCATACTGTCCACTACCTGACGATACTTATCCTACAGTCGGTCTTTTAACCAGTAACAATGCGGCAGTTTTAATTTGAATAACTCAAGTATTATTAACATGCTACGTATCAACACGTTCGTATCTGTTGACTATTTTTGGAGAGTTAATGGTGTCCTTATAAAAGTCCACTAAATAGGCGACTGATGAAATACATGGTATCACTTGCCATGCAAAATTCATCAATAATTCATACACAAAAGACAGCGTAAAATCATAGCTGGGTCGTAACCATATACCTGCATGAAATAGATTCTGCTGCTTTTCTCATCAAATTTTTGTAGCTCAGAAGACATTAGTAGTCAAACGTTCTTGCTCAGTTAGCATGAAAGCGGTCTCGATTCAGAAGTCATTTAAAAAAACACAACTAGCAGAACATGCTTTGCTGGATTTAAAGCATATCCAGAAAAACACTCCTGCTCGGTTTTCAAATATTAAATTTAACGTTCTAGTATTTTTAGAGGAAAAATCGTTAGGACACTTATCCCTAATGCGAGAAGATGAGTAGATTATCAATTTTTGTCTCACTTGGACAATAGCTTTTGCGTCAAACAGATCAACGTTCTCTAACGGCATTCGAAATATGTATTGACTCGACCTTTGGCTTACACAAGCCGTCCACTGCGATTGACAAACCAGCCAAGATTCGCAATTTATGAATTATTGTCACCGAAGACGTCACGAAATACCAATTAAGAATAACTTAGCTTGGTTTATATGGCTCTTCTTCATCAAATCCGCGATTTTTCTTAATTATTTTAAACATTAAGAGCTTAGCAGGTCGTTATAGATATGTCGCCTGTAACTTAAGCAAAATCCTCCAAACTTTGCAAAAACATTACGAATATTCTTTTTGGATGTTCCAACAAAGTAGTTTATCAAGGACTTGATTATGATTGGTATTACGATTAATCTCAGTTTAAAAATGTTTGTTTTGAGTCAGTGTAGTCGCAAGCAAAACTGTTTGATGGTGATGACTGACATTTTGACGGCCTCAGCGGCGGTCATCCTCAAAGTCACGTGAAAAGCATGCCTTAAGTTTGCTTATTTGCAGTTTTGGTTCGCCATGGTGGGCAATTGTTTACGATGTTTTTTATAGTTTCGTTGTATCTTGCTGTCTAAACTCTGGTAAGGCAAGGACTAAGCAAAAGTCTAAACTCCAGACAGATTCAAACTAAATAATAAACATCTAATAAAAGCTGACTAAAATCCATTTGAGTTCTGCTGGCTCAATGGTTAGAGTTTCTACCCGGTATTCAGAAGATTACGGATTCGAGTCCCCTTCAGAGCTCAGGGTTTTTCTAAGTCCTTGGCTTACCACATTTGCCGATCAAGATATAACATAACCATGGCGGTGGATTGGATCGCATACGACATGACATATTGACAAATCAAGTGGTCAAGCGTATGTCTGAGTTTGTTAGTTATAACATTGTTTACAAATTGAAGAAACACCTCGTCTCTGCTCTTCCTCCTACCCCCCAAAGGGGACAGTGAATTTACAGGATCGGAGCAGAATCTCGGCAGAGTTTCACTCAGTTCAATCCACTCGCAAGTGAGCCCTGAGATTTTGACAAGGGTTAGCTTTCTTTTTCATGTGGGAGCCATATATCGATCTTCAACAAAAATGTTACGCAGAATCGTACAAGCGGATTGACCCAAAAGATTATAGAAAAAAGAACGGTCGCTAAAGAGTTAATGGTGTCAAACTGCAATTTCCTACGACAAATAAACTCCGTACTTATATATGTGCTGTTGGTGTTGTTTAACCTTTACCCAGGAGAAAAACCTTATAGCTTCAAGAACCTTTTCACCGATAAGTTTAAAATACTTTTCTAAACAATCGTTTAACATAGAATCAGTTACTAGGGGAGCATTGGTGGCGTGGGCTGTTAGCACGTTGCCCGGAGCGCTGATGTCCCCGAAGTTAAGTCCGGTCTGATGGGGTTAGACCTTGGATGGGTGACCACTTCAGAATACCCCATATTGATTGTTGAGCGTCGAACTTTTGTGAGTACAGTTGTTGGTTCTCTCCTGTGCTTCGAAGGATTTTCGCCGGCCTCTCCTCCCTTCGTAAATTCAATCATAGCTTAATCCATCTTAGATAATCATAGATAGAATTAACCTCATTATCTCCTATTCAAATGTAATTCTAAAGAATTTCTGTGAATAGACAATTAGATTATTCTTATTTTTTTAAACACTTTTCTGAGGCGCTTTATATAAAATTTAACAAGCCTGACTAAACAGCGGTCTCAAAGCGAGTAAGAAGTCGACACATTTCCGCGATTTGTTTTCTGCCGTTTATGTAAGTATCACTTTTTCTATCCTAAACACGGATGTAGAGCGACTGCTGTCTGGCGGTCATTTGTAATTTTTAAATAATCATTAGCTGCTCCTCTGTTACAATGATGTCATGGTATATAAATACATTTAGGTAGGTTGTCTGCAACATATTAAGCTACACAACAACTTTGAAATAAAGTCGAAATATCACCGTGATAAATTTCGTCATATATTATAACTCAAATATTTAGTTCACAAAATGTTATTTGTCGGAGTACACATCTTGTGTATTACGTATTACGTATAACATATTATATATTATATATTATATATTACATACTAATAATATATATTGTGTACTATGTATTATGTATCATGTTGCACAATATATTCTGCATTATTTATCATCACACGATACATATACATTATATGTTACATACTACTTATTACGTATTACATATGTTACATAGTACACATTTGTTATGTAATTTCTACTTTTCACTATGGACCATGTACATTGTATTATGCACTATATATTATAAATCACATCATATAACATATAATGTTTGATGTCTGATGGACAAATAAAGAAGCTGACGGACGGACAGAGAAACTGAGAAACAGACAGACCGGCAGACAGAAAAAATAACTTGACAGATTAACAGACACTCCCACATACCAAAGTATGGCCAGACAGATGGACAGACGGACGGATGGACAAGGGAAAGGGGTGGGTGGGCAACTAAAATGAATGTACAATAGTTTTCAAGGACTATTGCGCGCCCTAAACCACAAACCCTATACTTCACTAACAATATTTACTACTCTATTGGCCACCAATCTTTTAGATAAACATTTTCGATTACGCCACAATATTCGTTGAATATACCCAAATCTTTTAGATAGCCTGATAGGTAGGTAAGGTAAAAGCCCTACCTGTTTCACTGCTTTTGCCACCCTTTACTGTCTTCCTTTGCATACGCCAGCCATGTCTTTTATCCATTAATCATCTACCCTGAATCAACCATCCACTGGAACGTACCGTAACCATTTGTTATTTCACGGTCCCACTTAAATGTATTGATTAGTTAAAGACGGCAGATCTAAAGATTTCCTTCCGTCCACTTTAGACTGGAACAATGAGTAAATCAGAGAAATAGCTGTCTATGGAAGGAAAAGAGCTCGACAATAAGCTATCCAAGTCTTTTCTTGTGACGGATTCTAGAAGGGAAACAGGAAACTGTGTTAGAATAACTTTGTAGCTATCTTTTAAAGGCGCCTCTTAATTTACAGTTCTTTGGGTAAGACAAGTCCTGCATAGGTTAGCTGGCGGAATTTTTATCATTTTCAACTGGTTCAATAAAAAAAGTTTAAAACATGTTTTAAGCTTTTATGTGAATGGAGTATAACTTAAAAATAGAAAGATTAGTTAAGACATGTTGAAAATCGAATAGGTTCTTCGACCACGGTCAAGTGTATTCCAATCAAAGAATACTCTACAATATTGGTCAATAATAGAACACTTGTATTTTCCACAGCTTGTACTAGCACGTACTCGGAGTTCTGAAACGTTTTCAGCTGGATTTGATCCTTAGTCGTGTTTGTAGGAGTGTTTCCATGCTATTTCATTATCACTCTTAAGAAAGGCATACACTAGAGAAAGTTTCTGAAACAAGTTTTAGAAACAAAAGTATCCAGTGTATGTTGGGAAGTTTCAGAAACTCGGTTTTGGAATCAAAGTTTCCCTGATTAGGCTACTGTCCATTTTTTACGAAACAAATTTAGGAAACAATTTAGTTTTGACAAATAACACTGGCAACCTGAATCATGTGACTTAAAACTGTTTATTTCCCGTGACCGTCTTTTATTTTTACATGGTAGTCTTTGGACCAAAGAGTTGAATAATAGAACAGAAATAATGTCGCAGATATGGTAAAAGACTCAGCTCAGCTACCAGACTGAGATACGCTAGTTACTTGGGTCTGTTCAGAATCCATGGCCTGGTCCGTATTTTCCGATTCCGTCGTCGCCTAGCTCTTCTCTTCACGATGGCATTCACAATTGCAATGTTGTACATTGCTAGTAGTCTCTTTCTCTTCACCATTTGAAGATAACACGCGTCAACAAAATTTACGCTCATATTTCGTTCCAGGTTTAGATACACAAAATGCATTGACAACTTTGAGTGTGTATGCTGAGCGGTTTTCGAAACTTTTGTTTCGGAAACCGTGTTTCAGAAACTTGTTTCAGTGTATGTCGGGCTTTAGGGAACAAGGAAAGTAGAATTTAACTGGTCTTTATTACTCCATAATCTTTTATCGTTTATATTTATATAAATATTGTGCTCACCAGTATTCGGTGGAAATGGATCCCGAGATTCTAGATGATCCGCTTCCACTTAAAAAAAACCTTCAGTTTCTTGTCACCTCATCATCTTGACGAAATACAGTCCTCTAAATCAACCCCGTTATATATTATAGCTTTAATAATAATTTTAAAATTCTAAATACATATTTTTTGAGTGAGTTTTTTGAGTTCTGAGTTCTAAATTCACAACGGCGCTTTGACATGACTGACCAGCGGTGTTACCAAAGAGAATGAAAGCATGGAATTTTTCGATATTGCCTCCCTGTAGGTAAAAACAAGTCTACTATCGAAATAAAAAGGAACGAAGAAAACAGAAAATAATACAACAGTAAAGTTTAAAAGCAAAAAAAGAAAAAGAAAGGAAATAAAATTAAACAAACTAAAACAAGTGATAAAAAAGAGATGATTCTAAAAGAGGAAAAAAAGAGAAGAGGTGAGATGAGATGAGAAGAGAAGAAAGAAGAAGAGAAGAGAAGACAGTATACCAGAACAGGACAGAAAAGAAGGAAATAAAACAAAAAACATAGCAAAACAGGCATGTACGATCGAAAAGGGTATCAGAACTAGGTCTCGAAAACGCAGTCTCCAGTATCCATGTGTTTCAAGTGTAAAATTCGAAGGATATCGTTTCACATTTGACTGGAACATGTGAAAATCTCCGATCCTGTGGAACCACGTGAAAGCAAGTGGACTTCTCATTTGATGAAAACATTAGGTTTGCGAGAACGGTTTCATATTGTCGAAATCCTTCGCTAACGCGTCACCTGCTTCCGTTTCCTTGTTATGCCTGAAACCCTTTATCTCTGGTAGTTTACCCAAAGGATGTGATGTTTGATGTGCATTCGTAATTGGAGCTAGCTTATCGTTTGTCGGTGCTGTTGGACTCTTAGGATAATCTGTAACAAGACAGCAGTGAAATAAATGTATGTCTGCGCTTGGTACAATCATTCATTAAAGAAAAAACAGCCAAGTGAGCCAATAAGTAACAGCCACTTTGTCGTGGGAGAACCACGGAACAATATATAATATATCAAGTTTGGGTGAAACACTTGTAACTCGCAAGGTAGGATCTACCTTCTTTTCTTTTTTTTTGTAATTAGTTCACAGCCTGCATCAGCATTTCAATATTTTGTCATGCCTCCAGATCTGACTTTCATAAGCAGGCGATCCGATCCTTAGGGCAGACATGCTGGCGAAGTTGGGCTGGAGTCCCCTTCCCAGACAAGCCGTCGATAGCCAGATAGACTTCTTATTCTCTGATAGAGTTCTCTGATATAGAGATAGGCAACGGCGAGGACTCTTAACAAGTCAATTAGTAATCTATTACATGGTTCTTTATACATTTTTTGCGTTTGAAACCGTGTTTTCGCCCTCTCCGCTTTCTATTAGCTGCTTACCTTGTATCAATTTCATGTCGCTTCAGGTTTACAGAAGTTCGGCATTCTTTTGTTTTTTTGGTAAAAGAAACTTCAATGGAAAGTAGGAGTCATGTTCCAGAAAGTATTATTGTGTAGAGTATTTCAGTAAAGACAACAAGTTGTCGTTTAGTCGTGTTCAAATCAACTCAGAAATTTTCCCGCCAAAACTCACTTCTTCAATAAAAAGCGTATTGACTGGGCGGCCAACGTCGTAAAATCTCGACCGTTCAGCAACCAATCAGCACGCGTAGTTTTGCGTCGAGAGATGTCGCCGTGGTCGTTGACGTTGTGTTTTCGTAAAGTACCTTCCAGAGGTGTACGGTAACCGTTGTGAGTGAACAGTGTGGGTTTTTCATTTTACCGACTATTGAATAGTTTCAGTCGACGTCAGGAACTGTTCTTGGCTGTTTTTCCAGTTGTAACAACTTAATCAACAAGGTGAACTTGGGAAAACATTTCTTACTCGTCTGGTAATTCGTCTCGGAGTAAATATACAGACACGATGTAAATCATCTCTCCAGATAGTTAATACCTGGTGTAGAGTGGTTATTGATGTTCATACCTTCGTGCTTATCGTCTGTTTTATATCCCACATGGTACGTCCAAGGTCATTTCTGTCGCTGTTGTAGCACGCAACACTACGGGGACTTGTTCGCAGTTTTCATTAGTTTGTAGTCGTAATTGTGTAGTTGACATTTGTATGTATGTAAATAGCGTGTACACCGTCGTTTATGGCAGTTGCTGCTGAGTTGCTATCCGATAAAGAATACCTGTTACCAGTTGTTGCGGTGTACTTGTACCTCGGCTTGGACGGTAGCCAACGCACTCAAGATAAACCGACCGAATATCGGCAAAATGTGACATTGGCATGGCGGCATGCCTGCAAAGTTGATTGAAGTTCAACTTCGCCAGCAACTTGCAGAAAAGGTATTCGGCATTTGAGAACGGCACTATCGGCTGATAAACCTTAATTTTCTGGGTTCCTACCTACTTTTTCCTCCTCCACAGGCTCTAGTTTTTTATTGAGTGGTTCATTTTTCGGTTGAAACGACGTTTGCTGGAGATCCAGGCGATTACCTTTTCCCAGTCTGTCGCATAAAAGCGCGATGTGCTTCTTTAGCTTGCTTGTGTCTTTGGGAAATTGCAGCGACTGCGAGTTTACTAGAACGAACGTAAATTCGAAACGAACGGTTAAAACTAGTTGTGTTCACGAATAATAACAGCATTAGGGTTTGCTTGACCGTAAAATCGACGGAAAACGTATGGACAAGTTTTTGTTTCGGTATGGCCAATAATTGAAAGTAGCAATAATCGTAGAATCCTAATAACCGCCAGAGATCGAGTACGAGACAAAAGTTTAACGACTTACCCGTTTGATCTTTGACACTTTTTGATAAACAAGTTTTTAATAAATGAGTTACAGCTGTATCTGTGACTTCTTCCCAGCCCTATTAAAATGTAGATGGTTTTGACAAAATATTGATTTATACAGGTTGGCAGGATGGGAAAGGAAATGAAAAAATACACTACAATCAATATGAAAACGTAATTAACTTTAATCATGATAAGTGATTAATTTCACCCAATGAGGATCAATGATTGAGATTCTGGAAAGGTCGTATACGACGAATGCTTATTCTTGTAAAAATACAACAGTCTCGGCGGCATTTGCAGTGAAAACCTTTCATGAACTGCTATGTTGCTGAAGGATACACTCTGTCGACTTGGTGACTTAAAAACCCATCTACACCGGACGCGAGCGATGCGAGCGAATTTTTTAGAAACGAGTAGCTTGTGAGCATCTACGCCTGCAGCGAGTGACGCGAGGGTAAAAATTTAATGGAGCCAGCATATCTTGCATGTGCAAATTAAAAAACTTGCTAACTTCGTTCAAATTTACCTGACTTTCCGTTTCCACGATATCCGCAGACAGCGTTGCCTCGAGAATTCGATATTCTTTATCTGTCATGTTGGTCCACAATCTGGAAGGTAGTTTCACTCGTTTTTGCGGAAAAAAGTCGCATGAAACATACACAGAAATACAATTTTTTGAGCCGATTGATCCCGCAACCTTCTGATGAACTGGTTAGACGCCGTAACCTTTGACCCGCCGAGACTCAGATGGGCAGCTACGGGTTTTGGTTAGAGCGTCTTAATAGTCATCAGAATGTTCCAGGTTTGATGCCCGTCTGAGCCTCGATTTTCTGAGTAAAGAAGCTTGACAGATGTCTACTTATCATTAGAAGTAACTCCAAGCTCCAGTATACACAACAATAGTGTATTACATTTAGGTCATAAAACATCTATCCTTTTGGCATGTGAATAAACGTGAAATCAAAGTCCCAACTTTTCCCTCGGATGGACCACGCTGTTCATGTAACAATACTTTCTGACGCACTTTTCTGTCGTCAGTAACACAGAAAAGCGCATATTAACTTCAGACCTGAATCTATGGAAAAGAATAAGGATTTTCCCAAAAAGTCGGTCAAGACTTTTGTTCGTGTTTTTTCATATAAACCTGTGCATAATTATTAAATAATTTAGATAACTGAATAAGTAATTTTAGCGCGAGGTTATATTAACAACACCTTTTGGAATTACGGATGTCGGTTTTCCGATGTTAATGTGGGTAACTCCCATACATTATTGGTGCAAATTTATGCATATTTTATAAAGTAAACGGAACCAATACACAGAAATCTCACGGATTAATTCATGAGACATGACGAGGAAAAGGTAAGTTATGTATTTAGAAATCTACCAGTCACTGTAGTTAAACGCTGAGGTCTGATTTTTATGTTTTTTGATTAATGAATGGAAAAATTAAAACTAAAGCAGAAGAAACGAAAGAAAATCTCACGAAGGAAAATTAAAAATGCCAAAATTAATCTTAAATTGTTGTTTTCTAAAAAAAGACTGAAATTATGGCGTACAATTATGATAATTCGCATAAAAAACCTGACAGGACTAAATTATGGACACTATTCCTCAAACAGGGTTCCCACTCTTCAACGAACGTGAAATTGAAGGACTTTTCCAGGACTTTCAAGGACTTTTTTCCGTAAATTCAAGGATCAACATTTGGAAAAAAAGCTTTCGAAATGACATGTATTTTATTTTTTTTGAGATGACTAACAATGCACCAGCTCTAACATTTTAATAAAAATATGGAAGCATTTATTCCCGCTGTTTTATCAGTTATCACATTACTATATAGATTACTATCAGGGAAGAGGGGAGAAAATTCCAGGACTTTCAAGGACTACCGTTGATTTTCAAGAACTTTCCAGGCCTGGAATTCTTTATTCAAGTCAGGAATTTCAAGGACCGTGGGAACCCTGCTAAGAACTATGAAACCAATACTGCCACAACTATTTTCGTTATATCTTTCGTGATGTAAGTCGAGCAACTGTTTTCCCTTTGCCCAGATGAGGTTCAAGACAGGAAGTTTGAAAGTGTCTCAGAGGGGGTAGCACTAACACGATCTTTTAATAATAGTTTTGGAAATTTCCCACAAACGTCCTCACACAGTCCGGATTTAGCTATGAGCGTTCACACCTTATCAAGAGATTGATTAGTCTTGTTCCACAGGACAACGCAATGCTAGCAAGTTGAATCGAACGTTGACAGTCCTCCTCGGCTTCTCCAAGTGCCAAAAGCTGCAAGATAAACGTAAACTTAGTTACAAAATAATATGGAAACATCACACATACTGATTGGTTGACAACCACGCTGTCAACGTGGTAAAGGATTGTGTAAACTGCACATGTAACGCGACACCTGAACCTTTCCGCAGTCAAGTTTGAAAATAGACCACTTCCATACGTATGACATAAGCATAAATAAATTTTTTTGTGATGTCAAATGCGAATAAACGCAGGAAGCTTTTACTTAGACTATTTTGTTTAGATTAAGTTGGTCATGGAGAACCCACCGAAAAGGTAAGGAATTTTGCTCGGTTAAATATGTACAATCTTAAACCGCTTAGTTCGTCACGTTTCACACGAAAACCCTTCGTTTAAAACGTCAGTTCTAGAAACGTTAATTTTCGGAGACTTTCTTACCCCTTGGTGTTATACAAGTGATTTGTTTGTTTGACTGTTTGACTTCGGAAATTGTAGTTTGATACTCTTATACTCTCTTATAATTCTAACGATTGAAATTTCAATCTGTTCCTCCCTAATTCCAGTCTTTCCGGTTTGCTATTAGGGACTAAACGTTGAAGATTGATAATCAACCTTCCACCAAAGTGAAAATTAAAAAGATAAATTTAGAAAGACTTAAGTTTCGATCGATTTAGAGTGAAAGCTGTCTTTCCCCTCAAAAAAATAAATCATCTAGATCGAAAAACCCCAATAACTTCAATGATCGAAACTTTTAATTTTTTTCAATTGAGAGAGTAGGTTTTCGATGTATCTTGCTATTCAAGTTGTGGTAAGCCAAGAGCTCAGAAAAACGCTGAACTCCGGACGGGACTCAAAAATGGAACTTTCTGAACGCTAATCAGACGCTTGAACCATTGAGCCACCAAAACTCAGAAGGCAGAGCAAGGTTACTTTCAGCATTTAAGCCTGAAACGAGTCAGTCGGCAATAACTTGCTGGACTGCAAGTCGTTAGATCCGGTAAATCTTGTTAAATCTTTAGCAACAAGTTGTAATTTGTTTATTTGACTTCAAAATCGCGATTTACCGACATGCAAACGTGCAGTCCAGCAGGTCGTTGCCGACTGACTCGTCCCAGGTTTAAAGAATGAAAGGAAGCGTGTTCTTTCGTCTGAGTTTTGGTGGCTTAATGGTTCAAGCATCTGGCTGGCATTCAGAAGATGGCCTGTTCGAGTGCTGTTTGAAGCTCTGAGTTTTTCTGAGATCTTGGCGGACTACAGTTTGAACAGCAAGACACATCAAAACTCTTGAAAACCAGTGGTTTCTTGTTTAGTACTGATCTCAATTTAGTAAATAACGAATAATGAAAAATGACCCTAGCAATCAAAAAATTTTTTCTTTCAATTTCTCGCAAGAACTCACATAGTCCAACTGAAAAGTATATAGCTTAAGATCATCCATGAATGTAGCTTTACTATTATCAGAAAGAGTTGCAAAGTGTTCCTAGACTCGATACACACACACACCGCATTCTTTATCAGAATCATCAGCGGCGCAAGATACTTTACATTGGGGAGGTCCAATTCTTAAAAAAAAAGAAATTAAGACAAGTGGATGGAGTCCACTGATCTCCCGCCGAAATTTAAGTGAGTTAAACGAAGAATTACCGAAGTAGCGTTTCCGTACTTTGAATTTATCAACTCAGATATCATATTGGATTGATCATTTTAAGACAATTAGTTAAGGAAGGTATAACGAGGAAGTTTTTAGCCGTAGGACAGAAATATATTAAGGTCATATAGCCCCCTAGTTAGAAACATTAGGAGGGGCAAGAGGTCTCATAACTCTTCCTATTCTGCCACCTTTGATATGAATTATCCTTAGGGTAACAAGAAAAGAAAAATTAACAATTAATCATATTGCTAAATTTAACCCGAAGAATTGAGTTGACTTGAGAGCCAGCAGACAATTTAAAAAAGTGCAAAACAAAGTAAGATCCGAAACAAAAAGACACCTTGAAAATCCAAGCGCGGTCTAACCTATGTTTAACCTATCTTTTATTTTTTCAAGTTCTCTTTTTAGGATTTTGATTTGTTTTAAACTGAGTTAACTTATGCGGGATTTGAGCTTGCGTCGAGTCAGTTGGGAACAAGGACAATTTAACGCGAATCCAAGAGGATATTTAGTAACATAAAGTTGTTAAACTAGAAATTTTCTCTTCATGTAGTGTATAATTGCTGAAATAGCCGTCACCTTCAAGTGTTCGTCTCCCTTAGAACATCAGCCAACGATTGACCAGGCGGAAAGCGTAGCCTAGTAAGAAATATTAAAGCCCAGCATAAAAAAAAACTTGGTTAATTTATGACACCGTGTAAATAGTTATCTCGGCTTAGCCAATCATGTAATTAGTCTCTCTTAAGATGTTGTGACGAATACAACGAAACGTTACAATAAAGCTTTATTATGCCTTTATTCCGTGTTTTATGCTGGGCGATAAGATTTCTTACAAGTCCTTCTTCCTCAACAAGAGCAGTCCACACGTGCACACAAGAATAACCTCATTTTCTAGGTAACTTGGTTCAAGGAAGTTTTTTTATGTTGATTTCGTGTAATTTGCTCAAGCATGTGAGGAATTTCTTTCGCGGTGCCTCGTTGGTGGCTTGACCGAAGATGGAGGTTAAAATTACTTCTGGGAATATAATCTTGTTTCCTGTAGCCTTAGGGAGCGCTAACCGAAATAACCTTGCGTAAAGCCAGATCTTCTTCGATTAGCTATTGTCCGACCTTACGAATACCCGTCACCAGTGTACGATGCAAACATTTGTTCCTTTGACCAAGTTCCCGTTCGAATGTCGGATTCAAACTAAGTTTTTTGAAATTGGCATCAAAAATTGAATCAAAAATGTGGTTTTGCGCGCGCACATGTGACAGTTCGTCGTGCAGTTTTCAATTTCCTCGGACATTAATGAGTTAAACGAAGAATCCCAAGGAAGCAAAGGAATGTAAAGGACAAAGAGCACAAGATTTTTCTTCGAGATTTTTGACTTTGTCATGACTGCATCCGCAACAGTTACGTGTAAAAGCTTGATCTTGTTGGCACTAGCTTAAGCTTTATCGAATCAACTTCATTGTTTGTAGGGGGGAAGCTATGAACATTTTTTGTCGATGGTGAGTTCCGCGTGAACAATCTGCTCTCAGTGCTCCTCATGAACGATGACTGAGACAATTGAATGCACAGCGATCGAAAACGAGCACTAAATCACCACGTAGAGGAGAGCAGGCTGGCGTTCACTCCCTCATTAAAGTCAACTTCCGCAGAATGAAAAGCCGCCCCGCGAAATATCCGAAACAAACGCCTTGCATGGTAGAGGAACAAATGCTTCAAAACCTTTTATTATGATGGATTACAACATAAATCCTTCATAAATTATCCGTAAGCACTTCTCGCTTAAAATGGTAACCGTCCACGTACATTTAACGTACCGGTGGAGTTCAACAGTCACGACAAACATGCATAGACGAATACTCTGGCGTAGACCTGAAGTCAGGTCTGTTCAGGAAATAGTAGAATCCCCTGCCGGTAGCACGATGGTCATTATTGTAAGACTGATGTTGGATAGCCTCGAGAGTTGAGGTATGGCGCGGTTGTATCATACATATGCAGATGCGATACTACTATACACTACAAATGCCGTCAAAGCTGTTGCTTTATTGCACGTGTCTGTCACATCGAACTGGTACAGTTTTGACAAATCAGCAGACTGCAATGGTCTGTCGGTTTATCAGCACTGTATCGGTTTGATATGTAGTTTTGTAGCTCTAAAAGAATATGCGGGCCCTTGTTAATATCCACTCTAAAGATATGATACAACAGTCTTACATTAATGTCTCAGATAGACGATATGCATCAAACACTGTTCACACATCATCGACGATACACTCAATGATCATCGCGCTATCATTTGAGGTCACTACAGTTTTCAGAACAGACGTCATATCAGGCCTGATAAAGAACAAACGTTTTTCCACGTTAATTTACAGTTATTAGAATCACTATAATTTTCTAACCTGACATGCCGGCCCGATACAAAGCGTATGGTTTTGCATGTTTATTCACTGTCATTAGGAGTCGCTACAATCTTCAGACCAGACTTGATCTGCAGGCCTGACAAAGAGCGCGAATTTTTTTCACGTTTATTGACTCTCATTAGGGGTCACTACGATTTGCAGATCACACCTCTCACGCAGGCCTGATAAAGAGCGTGCGTTTTTGAACGTTTATTCACTCTCATAAGGAGTCGCTTCAATTCTTAGACCAAAGTTGACACGCAGGCCTGATAAAGAGCGTGCGTTTTTGAACGTTTATTCACTCTCATAAGGAGTCGCTTCAATTCTTAGACCA
>JBAHVQ010203687.1:25061-37245 GCA_036872915.1 Nanipora kamurai
CGCTTCAATTTTTAGACCAAAGTTGACACGCAGGCCTGATAAAGAGCGTGCGTTTTTGAACGTTTATTCACTCTCATAAGGAGTCGCTTCAATTTTTAGACCAAAGTTGACACGCAGGCCTGATAAAGAGCGTGCGTTTTTGAACGTTTATTCACTCTCATTAGGAGTCGCTTCAATTTTTAGACCAAAGTTGACACGCAGGTCTGATAAAGAGCGTGCGTTTTGCAGGTTTATTCATCAAAAATAGCAGAGAAATTCTTTTTGATGCTCTTGAACACTAGGAAGTGGCGACTGAATTTTTAAAGAACATGGACTCTCTACCAATCTTTTCAACAATATGTATAATAGTATGGTAAATCTTCTTCACCACGAAGGGAAAAAGAAATTCCCACGCAAATGTCGCTATAATCAGCTACATATAGGAACTCAAAAACAAAAACCAAAATTCGTCGATACCCTGCAGTACATCAGTATGACTGTCAGTTTATCAATGTGGTCAGTCCAGATACAAAAGGGATCAGGCACCTCCAAAGGTGAAAGGCGTTTATCTTAATTAAGTTTGACATTTCTAAGTTGGATTGTATGACTATTAAAAGAACTTTACATGTCATAGGAACACATTTAGTAGCTTCGTTGTTTCGGTTTTGCCTTCGGGGCTTACCTGTACTAAAAGCTGAATGACAACTACAAGTTTCCCAGACAAATTTTCATCATGTCAAGTAGTTGATCAAATACTGCATTAATCTGAGAGCCTTAACACTAAGAAGTACATCATAAATCTATCCTTAGCACAATTTCTCAAACAAAGTCTCTGGCTTATTCTTAAAATTTTTCCAATCGATGTATCTCTTTTTAGCCAACAGGGTTTCATTGTATGATAGAAGTTTTCTAAATTATTCTGTCCTTACAAGTCTGAACGTACAACTGAATCACATGATTCTTGAATCAAATATCATCAGCAAAATATAGCATATAGGAAAAGATTTTTCTGTCACCGAAAAATCTGAACAAATCATCGGCATGTGGTAGACTAAACTGTATCTAAGTATCTTTATGCCACTTTGTAGAGGCAACTTTGTAAAGCGACCAGGTGGGGGCTATCCATGGATGGAAGTTACACCATACGTTTATTTTTGATCCAGTGAACTTTATTCAGTTTACAGTTTACTTCAGTTAAAAGATTATTAATAGACCATTGACGTCACTTGATAAACCTGATAGTGTCGTTCATGTTTGTTGCTCCGGTAGAGTATTCGAATACCAAGCCTTGATATTAGGTCGAAATACATGCTTTGCTTGGGATTAACTTACAGATACTAAGATATGGTATCAGCCATTCCCTTTTCCTTAGCGAAAAGTCACGAACCAGAGACTTTCGGTTCGATTCTACGTTAGGGTAGCAACAGAACTTTTCGAATATTATTCGGATTCAGCCATATCGTAAATACAGCGTTAACCCAGCTTTACTGGGTAAGTCTTCAGGGAGTCTCTTCTTAAAAAGTAAAGTCGTCTGACGTTAGCCAGAGCAATATTAATAAATTTCCAAATAACAACAGTGCCTGGTAAACTGTTAAATATTGCAGTTGACCTCAAAGGGTCAAACGTTTGAAACGCCCGATGGTGTATGACATGACGATGGGGTTAATTATTATTATTATTATTATTATTATTATTATTATTATTATTATTATTATTATTATTATTATTATTTCAGTATTGTTGCGTGTTCTTGCTCGTGAGACAATAAGTGGACATCCTACTTTCTTGAAGGATTATTCTCTTTTAAGCTCTTCCTTGTCTTGTTTTAAGCAATTAGTGGAGTATTTACTAATCAGCAAAATAAATTCTGCATTTAATTCCACTTTAAGATCCTTCTGTCTTATTTTATTTTGATTATTATAGTCGAATTTCCATTGTCAATTGTCGAACTCACAACCTCTTTTCCCTCACATCTCATGTCATTTCTATTCTAATAAACAGTGATGTCTACGTCGAAATTTGTTATTACGTATTCATATACTCTGATGATGTTGCCCGATGAGCAAGGTAACGTATGTAAGTTTAGTAGACGCTTCATATGTTTTCCATGCGCGTGCGACAACTTATCGCGTTTGATAAAAATCCCTATCTACACACTCATTTTAAGAGCAGAGAGATGTTGTGTAAAGAAAATGTGTGATAACTTACGCTAGGCAGCAGGAATATGCTATCTTCGATTAGGTGTACCATTGATAAGGTTCATTGAACTGTAGTCCTGAAGAAAAAAAATTCCTGGGTCCCATTCGGGAATTGGACTCGATACTTTCGATTTTCGAGAGAAGCACGAGCAATTTTGTAACCTGGAATCAGTTTGTGAGCGAAGGTTTGGTTATTGAAATGGTTTCGTAAAGGACATTTTTCCTGAGATTCGCAGGGACATAAGAATCTCGTTTAAAGTGTCGTTTTTGTATATTTATTTATCTTCTTGTGTTATCAAATGCATTTAAAAACCGTTACCTCAGACCACCTAGGCTTCTATTTTTCGAGGGACTAGTTCACTATACCTAAAATTGTTATCTAAGTAAGCTATGTATCTAAGGAACCAGACGATGTTATCTTATGTTTCTTGTGCATCACCACTGATGCGGGCTGTTGCCATCATGGTGTCATCAGGAGTGCTACAATCGTCTTAACAGATCTGTTATCTTAAACACTGAACAGAAAGTCTGCTCTTGTGGGAGCTTGGTAAATATCAGAACGACTAGAGGACATTCGTCAAACTCGTTTACTCAGAAAAACGATTTCTGAGCCTTAGATGGGAATCGATAATCAGAAGGTTACGGGTTCGATTCCCGTCTAGGGCTCAGAAATCGTTTTTCTGAGTAAACAAGCTTGACGAACGTCCTCTAGTCGTTCAGATCTGATATCAGGCTAAATACACAGCGTGCGTTTTTGCGGGTATAAGTGGATTGACCTAAAAGACCTTGAAAATGATCGGCCGCTATACGGTTAAAGCATCTGAGAAGGAAAACATCATTTTACCTCGACTACTTAACCCTTTGCCCAGCACTGTTGCCATTTGGCAACTGGCTAACGTCAGACGAAAACGTGCCGGGTAAAGGGTTAATAGATTTCGAAACTTAGATTAACTAGTAGGATAGTTTGTGTTTTAAATCTTACCTGTCGATAGGTTCCGTCTAGCAAGGTGTCCAGGTTAGCCAAGGGGGATGGCGTTTTGTCCTTGTACTTCGTAAGAAGTCTTCTCTGAATAGCTCGAAACTGGGATGATCGCTGAGCAAGAATTTCACGGTATTTTTGTTGGTTTAGCCTTTGCTACAAAAAAAAATTAATGCAAGGTTAACCAAAGAAAGGCTAGCATAAGTAAAAATGACATGGAAACATATATGTAGCTTAACAAGTTAACAAGTCATTGGACTCGTTTTATATTTGATTTTTCTTGCAAATATACCTTGTGATCAATATTTCTAATAGTTTTAGCTTAGTTATATTATGTATATTTTATTACTTCCTAAATAATTTTTTGTACCATAGTATTTTATTAAATGAGAGAGGACATATTGATAGCAGTATTGTGTATACATGAATATTATTAGGGGTTAGACTATTTACCAATACGAAAGCTGAGGGTTGTACGGCACAGCAGTACACTGTACTGCACTGAGTGTAGCTAGCAATCTAATGCTTGTTTAAAGATGTTGACGTTACAGACTATAACAATTCGGTGAATGAGTTGTAAGAATGTTATTTTATAAAGTTACAAGACTTCGGAGTACAGCTTTGTAGGAACTTGTTTTTTTGAGCCATTGCGGGTTCTTGAAACAATCTGCAGAAAGCTGGCTGACAAGAGTAATGTCATCTAAAATTGCGACAAACTTGCAAACAACCCATTACTACATAGCTACATCATGTTTTTCTCGTGTTTAGATTTCCTGATAACACGAAAAACGAAATTGTTCATACATTACATACAGTACAGTACAGTACAGTACAGTACAGTACAGTACGGTACGGCACGGCACGGAACGGCATAATACGGTACACGGTAATGTACAGTATTTCGCCGTTCCGTGCCGTGCTGTGCCGTACTGTACTGTACTATTTTGTACTGCACTGTACTGTAGTGCAGCACTGTATTGCAGATGCAGATGTTATTCACAGCAATACCTTCTCCAGAGTGCGTGTCACTATACTTGCAAGTAGAATGATATCCATCGTACCTCAAAGTGATTATCAATCAATTCAAAGTAGTGCTGAAGTGGTACAGGTCCCATGAACGACAAGCGTAAGGGAGAACCATCCTGTTGTAATTGAAAATAATACAAGACCACCAAAACTGTGAGAACAGCAAGGGATTGAAATGTCACGAAACAGGCGATGGTAACTCGTTACGAGGAAGGGAGACACTTAAACTGGCATACATATAGGTTTGTTTAATACATTTAGTTAACAAATGACGTAAATAAAGCTAGACTAGCGAATAGAAATTCAAACGAACAGTTGTAGGGTAAACGAAGAAGGGAACTTATGGAAGATCCTGCACCAATCGAAGATGTCGCAAAGACGATATTTGTACAGGGTAATCCCATCTGCCTACTGAGCTATTGTCCCTAGTTGTGCAGTAAGGGCCACCGCTCTTGAGTCCAGGGTTACTACAGGAGGAAATCGGAGTACCCGACGAAATCTGCGGTGTTCTGTAGCGTCAAACTGAACAACATTCTACTCATATGTGACCAAGGTAACTTTAATTAGACAACTGCACCGAGGCAGAACCGAACCCTGAGTGATAGCTGAGAGATCGGTACACTAACACTGTGTCACCAACACCCCACCATGTTACTTTTGGTGATTTCAGGATGTTATATGTAGCATATGTATATGTAATTTATTGTATGGAACTTCAACTATTGCAGAGGGCAAAATTCCATTACCTCGAGCTTTGCAAAATGATTCCTGAGTCTCGTAATTAGTTCATGTACAATCAACCATAATCCTTCAAATTTGTCGCATTGAATTCTGTATCTTTCTGCAACGAGAAAAGAAAGATGAATTAAAATTGTATTCTGTAAGTTTGCAGGAGGTTCAACACTGACAACATTTGCATGAAAAATGAAGCCAGTTCTTACAGAGTGCTCAACACTAATCTTGTTCATGTGGAAGCTTGGTACATTTCAGACGACAATATCATATCGTGAATTCCGTTCAGGTTGCACATTTATGACGAACCGACAGCATAACTCATCATCTGAGTCTTGGTAGGTCAACGGTTAGAGCGTCTCACCGATCATCAGAATGTTGCGGTTTCGATTTCCGTCTAGAGCTCAGAAATCGTTTTTCTGAGACTACGAGCTTGACGAACATTCGCTGGTCGTTCAAGCCAGCTCTTGCTGAAGTTTTTAATAAGTGCTAAGGAGCTGCTCAATGATCAAGAGCATGGGTTAGATCGGGTCTGATTCCAATAAAATAAAGAAGAGACTCAATTGAAGTTTAACGGTAAGAGTTTATACAACAATTGCTGCAATTGTCATCAACAATCATTAAAACGGGGAAGAGAGCTTGATGTATGAATACGTTGACAGGGATTTGACCACTAAAAGATCTAAGATTTTCGGAAGGATCTATACAAAATGTGAGCGTGAACTTTCATAGGAGGACATCTGCGTGAACTTTCATAGGAGGACATTCTCATTACCATAGATATCCTGCAAAGTTTCAGCTGAGCCGAATCACTGGTATTCTAACGAATGAAAGGCGTTATCCATCCATTACTGTAACCAACCAAGCTTAATTTTTGTCTGCCAAGTAGAACTATACAATGGGTATCTCCCTGTTCATAGAATAAAATTTAAGTTCAATTGCTCAGTTCTTGAACACTACTCACTTGCTACGACTTATCTGGCGGATAAGCTGCCCTGGCATTGAATAAATGACCCCAGGGCCCAGTTGTTCAAAGGACGATTACCACTACTCCTGGATTAAAACTTAACCGACTCTTTTGTTTGTTATGTTCTGTTTAATAATTTTGGTTTAAACAATCGGGGATAAAACTTCTCTCTGTTTGCATGTTCTCTAAACATAAGACTTTAAAAGACCGTTGCTACACTAGCAGTATTTCATCCACATAGTTTTCACTAATTCTGGGCTAAGCTAATGGCCCTTTGAACAACCAAACCTAGGACATTAACTTTTTATCAGTTTTGGCTTTGATCGTGCACCAAAACAACCGGACTTCCGTGGTTAGCTAAGATTGCAAATTATGCTTCTTTGTAATGTTTCTTTGTACAGACTTAGTGTGATTCATGAAATAAAATTGATGCTTCAAATTCGAGGCCAACTTGTTCTGTCAACTTACGCGATGTTTTCGACGCCAGAATGGTAACAACCGGTCCATTGTAATATTCAATACCAAGGGCAACTAACGAAATAGCTGTATCCTCAACCATTTCTACAAAATTAGAAATTAAACATGGAATGGTATATTAGCTACAAAAGGCCTTATCAGGCTCGCAGGAAACTAAAAGGGTTGAGAAACTATTGGAATTTAGGTATAGAAAGACGTTTCGGGCGAAGCCCCTGGTCGAAGTGAAACGTAAAATGACAAGAAAACTAGGTTGTGTTTTTATACAGAGAGAAAAACATGTGACAAAAAGATGACCAATAGGATCGAGAAAATAATAACAAACTAATTAATGAAAGAACAAACAAATTAATGAGACAACAGCTTTATGAAACTTTTTACTGCCAACCCAAATAATCTTTGAAAAATGTCTTTAAAAATATCTTTGAAAAATATTCATATTGTTGTTAATATTTAAAAACATTTTCTGGAATTAAAGTGCATCGATATACTTTAAAATTTAAATGAAAAAAAAAAGAAAGAAAAAAAGATTGAAAAAATGACTTTCGTTCATAAAATGCGTTCATAAAAAAAACACCGTCATTTAAAAAAAGTAATTCATAACAAGGACTTATCGGTTCCTCGTTCAGAGAAATGACAGTGAACGTTTGTCGAACCTGGGAACAACTCGCCAAGATTAACGGGAGCTTTATTGGTGTCCAAGGTTAACTGAAATGAAAGAAGCGACAACTATCAAACACATGTGGGACAGAATTTATCAAAGTATTATCTTTAGCGACAGTAGAAATATTTTTAACAGTTGAAACTCCTACTCATCAAGTAATATGGATTGAAGTGAAAGAAACAAGCGAAGAGCCTCTCTTTACCGAATCAGATTTTTAAGCACACTCTGTCCATTAGAAATTATTGTAAGTATTCAAAAACTCATTCATATTCAATAGGTATATTATCCGGTTGTAAGCACGTATTGGATTATGTGCAAAGGGCTTTTATACCTGGTAAAATTGTCATCCTGATTAGAATGAAGCTTTATCATATTAAAAAGCCGGTGGACAGTTGTGAATTCGGTCTCGTGGAAAGTATGGAGTTAACTCCTTCCTGTCCGTATAGGTCCTCAGTGACCTATGGAGACTTTAGTATTTAACTCTGGTTAACGCCAGACGATTTTACTCGTCCAGGCGAAATCCTCGGACAAGTAAAAGTTAATGATTCACACAATGGGAAGGCAACTTGGAACTCAGAATTTGAATTGACTTGGATTGTTAATCAAGATGTAAGGTTTGTACTAAGAATACCAACGAACACGAAACTTCATTTAAAATAGTCATCCTAATCAGCATGAAGCTTGTTTACTTTAAAAACACAGATAAATCAACCAACAACGTCAGAAATACAATCCCTAACCGACGTTTTTGAAGTTGTTTCAAAAATTCATTAATAATTCATGACGAAAACACAAAGAAAAATCGTAACCGTGTCGCACCTTTATATGTGATAAAGACAAGCTCGTTTTTCTCGTCGAATTTTCTCGGCTTAGAAAACATTAATTTTCAAACTTTCTCCGCAGGTTGACTGGTTGAGGGATTCTTTTTTGAATCCATTCAAAAAACTCGTAGTCCGTGTTTTATCGAATCTAAAACACTCCTACTCGTTTTTTAAATATTACTTAAAACACTCATAGAACGTGTTTTTATCAAGTCTAAAAATTCTCGCGCTGTGCGCTCGAGTTTTTAAACTTTAAACAATTAATATATAAAGAGGGCTGTCGCATCGTGTTGTATATCCGATATAATACTCTTACTCATTTTTTAAATATTACATAACACAACAGTAGGGGGTCGCTGCTAAACCATCCGCTCGATAAGGATCATTTAGTGAAATTTCCCTGTGCCTTCGGACCTCGGATCGAGGAGAGGTTTTCTAGCGAATTCAACTCTTTTTATGGCATCCTTAGTAATACCATGCTTGCTGGAATTTTCTTTGTTGTTATGTGTTCCATTACAACAAATATTCCTTATCAAAACTCATTTGCACTAATACTACCTCAAAGCCGGTTGCATCAGAAACAATACGACTTGGTTTGACGTCAGTTTAGGGAGTATTAAGGGAGTTTCCTCTCGACTGAGGAAAATTAGTTGTTAATGGGACTAATCAGAACAATAGGAATTAAGGCAAATAGGACATTATAATGTAAAACAAATGCCTAAACTGAACACATTGGTACGCAAAATATGAGGAAGAACAAAACTCGTTAAATGAAATATCCCGGGGACGTAGCCCGAGGGATATTTTATCCCAGCGGGTAATTTTTGTAGAATACCCCGAGTAGAAAGTCTACAAATTACTTATTATACCAAAGCAATTTTGAATACTGTATAATAATGGACAAAACATCTTTGTGAGCCTCCATTGTTGACTGCCTCGTTTTGGCTTTCGCGCGTGCTATTCAAGCTCGAATCTCCCGCCAGATCAGGTGATTCGATCGGTGATCCAAGTGTATAACCCGCCACATCTGGTAATTCGATGATAAGTTGGCTGGTCACGTGGTATACAACTAGGTATCTAATTTGGAGAACTTACAGTTGAGTTATAAGATGCTATCCTATCACACATTGTGGTAACAAAATTTTCCAGTACTTGTACCTTACAAACAGCATTCTTAACAGGTTGGCAGCCTCGACACACCAGACACAAAGGAAGCTCGAACTCACATTGAGAAATCCGAGGAGCATCTGTAAGGATACGAGGAAAAAGACTTATAAAGGGAAACAATCGAACTACGTATTTTCAAAAAAAATTGTTAATTCCTGAGTTCGTTCTGAAGCAAGTCGATAGTTTGTGTTTCCACTGTGTTACGAGGATCGTGTGTGAATATTTGAGGTACCTGAAACAGTGGTAAACGTGGCGATGGCTTGAACTTTCATTGTTGACGGTACAGCCCCTCCGCAGAGATAAAAGGACACTTCAACCACAGTCGAAACTTTTGTGTCACCTTTAACGACAAATAGTACGGAAATACGAAACTTAGGTGAATACCAACACAATTATTATTTTTCATATTATTATTCATTATATTCATATTTTTCGTACTATTATTATTGTGATCATCATCACCATGACAACCATCATCATTACCATCGTCATTTTCTTGATCATCGAAGTCTTCACTCTGCACATAATCACGATCATGTGAAGTGATATTCAAGGAATAGTTGGCATTTACACGTGGTCACATGAAATGGAGTTCATATTGGGTGAAAGAAATTTTCAAGCGCCAGAATGGTATACTTTTAAGACCCAACCAGGACCAATTGCAAAAAATGCCACTTTAGGGCTTCCGGCTGGAAATCGAAACTGGTCCCGGTTGGATCTTAAAAGTATACCATTCTGACTCTCTAAAGTTCCCCTCACCCAATAATTATGATTATGATCAGAATGTTCAACACAAATCTTCGTATGTGCGAGCTTCGTGTTACTGCAGGTACGTGAACGTTCGTCAAGCTTGGCAAGACGAGTTGTTGACCAAGTAAGTGCTGTAGGTGACCAGGTAAGAGCGCTAGTAAAGGTAAAGATAAAAGGTAAAGTTCCTTTATTTACACTGGATAACCCAGCCAAAGTACGCTGTTATCCCTAGAGGTCCAGTAAGGGCCATCCCTTATGGGTCCAGTGTTACTACAGGAGCGAACCGGAGTACCTGGAGAAAACCTGCGATGTTTGGTAGAGTTAAATTGGACAATACTCTTCTCACATGTGACCAAGGTAACTTCACTCAGAAAACTGCACGAAGCCGGAATCGAACGCTAGCCAAAGTGGTGAGAGACACGTACACTACTACTGTAACACCCCCTGAGTGTTCTTGGATCGTTAAGAGGCACAGCTCAACGATCCCAGGAACACGAACTTTTAGTACCTTAATGGTCATGAGTCTCAACTTATTTTTTCAACGGCGAGTTGTTGACAACATTACTATCGTTATTGATTATGTCAGGAAACAAACATGTTGCCACCGTCAACTTCTTCCTGACCGTAGTGGTCCGCAGCGACCTCTGGAGACTTTACTGTAGTATTTTATTCTGGCTAACGCCAGACGATTTTACTCAAGGGGAAAGTCCTTAGTCGGGAAAGGGTTAAGTCAATTGTTGAACAACGAGAAAATCAGGATTTTCCTGAGACACTTACCAATGCTTGGTACAACACACAACGGTTTATTACAAAGAACGGGATAGCCAGCGTCCAGTGTGAGCATCACGATTTCAATCGGGTGATTCGAATGACACTCAAGAGTAAGCTGCAAAATTTGACAACAAGGAAGTCAGAAGTAAATTCTGGACCACGTGAAAACTGTTCTCCCAAGATTTTATCATTCATCATGCTTCTGACAACGAACTTGGACAAGAAATTAACAACGAGATGTGTAAGAATTTTGTCAAATCTGTGTTTGTTTGCTTTTTTCCTGTAGAAAACCTTTATTTTACACGTCCAATCACGCAGGTGAAATTTGACGGCGATTTAACCATGCAAAGGTTGAAGAAATCGTGATTTAAAATCATATTTATAAGTTTCCAATTCCCAATGAAAAATACCCACGAGGAGCCATCCCATCCCATGAGATCCGCCGTTCATCAAGATTGCCCTAAAGATTGCTCAAAATATACCAACTCACCTTCACAGTAATGGATGGGAAGGTTTCGCCATTTTCATCTGGGACTGCACACTACGAAAACAAGGATAATTTCCTTCGTGTGTCTTCCAAGACTGTTCGCTCCAAGTATGGTCACGTAAGTAAGTACGTTTGGTAAAGGAGCAGGAGTTTATGTACACAATCATGGCCGAAAACTGATAACGGGCGAAAAACATTCGTAAACGAAATAAAATTCGCTCATTTATGGGTAGAAAACTTTACTCCTCCTGCCTTCCTTCTCCATTTTGATTATCGCCCTCTTGTCACGCCTACAAGCTGGCTTGGCGGCAATCAACACTTAAAAACATTGACAGAAGAGGGTTTCTATAAATGAGGAAATCAGTACAGGAAATGACACGGTTCGAAAAGAATTAATGAAAAATCGCACGCGTGTTTGACGAAACATTCATAAATGCGTAATTCCTCCTGAGTTAAGGAATAATACTGACTATTTTGTTTCTAAAGAAACTAAATCATTACTTTTTAATCAAGCAAAAGAGTTTTTATACTGTATAATACGTGATTATTAGTGATTTCAATTATCTTAATTGGTATATATATATTTACTAGGTTTAAATCTGTATTTATATTATAACTTTCACAGTTGAAGAACTACTATGTAGATATACTGTGATTAAAGCATTATTACTATTATTATTATCATTATCATCATCATCATCATCATCTTCATCATCATTATCATCATCATCATTATCATCATCATCATCTTCATCATCATTATCATCATCATCATTATCATCATCACCTTCATCATCATCTTCATCATCATCATCATCTTCATCATCATCATCATCTTCATCATCATCATCATCATCATCATCTTCATCATCATCATCATCTTCATCATCTTCATCATCATCTTCATCTTCATCATCATCATCATCATCTTCATCATCATCATCATCTTCATCATCTTCATCATCATCTTCATCATCATCATTATCATCATCATCATCTTCATCATCATCATCATCATTATCATCTTCATCATCATCATCATCATCATCTTCATCATCATCTTCATCATCATCATCATCATCATCATCATCTTCATCATCATTCTCATCATCATCATTCTCATCATCATCATTCTCATCATCATCATTCTCATCATCATCATTCTCATC
>JBAHVQ010203698.1:0-10248 GCA_036872915.1 Nanipora kamurai
GACTGAAGTACTCGTTAATATCAAAATTACCTAAATTAACAAAAACATACCAATTTTTTCGAATGTTTCATGTATTTAAAAAGAATGGGGTATAGTGTATGGGTACAGTCTACAAATGCAAATGTTTCATAAAATAGATATAAAAAATGGCTAAATATTGTATGGTTTTGTGTAAATTTTTGGCAGTCACCGATCCTTACTTGAACTAGAATGACTATCATCTTGTTCAGCAACAGCTAGAAGCTCTTCAATTGCAAAGTCTATGCTGGTGTTACTTCTAAGAGCTTCTTCCAAAGTTTCCACTGAGTGCAATGGAAACATTAATTGTAGTTGGGACAATTCCATGGCATTGATGCTGCTGGTGCTGGAACTGGTGCCGGCATTATAAAATAAAGATAAAAAAATAAAGAAGTTGTGAAAGAAATTGAATGGTGAGCTGACACCAATAACAGCAAAATAAAAACTCATAATTACAGATAACTCTTCCACAGTACTGACTTCATCATTGCTGTCTTCCATATCGTCATTTAAGTGATTTTCCTGCAGCAAACAGACAAATTTCACATCAAAATAGTTATTCAATGCAGAACTATATTTTAAGTACAATGAAAAAATACCAGTATTTTGAACATCCACTGGATATGCATGCATACTGTACATTTTCTTGCATACCTGCGCATAAGTTGAAATTGCTCCTGGTAGTTCTCTACTGGAAAGTATGTAGAGGCTACCTTGCCCTGCTAGTGATGCAACCTCATATCCATTCCAGCTGTAGCTGGTGCTAACAGGAGACCTCTTAAGCTTTTTTAGACCAGGTATAGTGTGTAAATATTCATAGTCTAATATCTCTCCAGGTTGTAGGTTAAAAACACCACCGAACACTGAAGTAACCTCCTGTCTCACCTGCAAAACAAATGTACCTCTATGACACATGGTCTCAGTTTAGGCATTTTACCAACAGTACTTAACCAAATGTGCTTAAAATGTCAAATTCATGGGGCTGATTGCCTGCCTAGAAGATGATAAGAATTGTAGCTGAAACCAAGTTTTGGAACAATTATAGAATACCTGGCCACATAAAAATGCATTACTACATGCACGTCAGGTTAGGGTCAGGGTAGTGGGTGGGTTAGGCGACAATCATGTGGCCCCAGGTATTCTATAATTGCTCGTAAGCTTTAAAACAAAATCATATCAAACTGTTACCTGAGCTTCAGTCCAATTTGACACAATTCGAACTTTTCCCATCAGGCCTTGCTCTGCTAGTCGGCCACGTTGTGCACCACGTGGAATAGAATAATGTACCTCACGAGAATACGGTAGACACACAATATCCTTGTTCCACGTTTTAATACGACCTGTCAAACCTGAAGATCTTTTTCTTGCAGGTCTTGACGAAGTGATCGCACTTCGCCCTGATATAGCTTGCGGAGGTCGAAAACTATAAGGCAAAGGAGCCCTAACAGGAGCCTCTGACTCTGTAATGCTACTAGTAGGAGTATTCGTATTGTGCTGACTGACTCGGACACTCTGTTAATTATAAACATAGAAAGATGTTTAAAATGAACTACTTGACAACTGCCAAGGTCATACTTGGTAAATATACTGTTTAATTTATCAAAGCGTTCGGACAATAACGTACTATATTCCTAGTCGTTGTGGACCCTTCAATCGATTGTGCTGCAGAGATAACGCTGTTGCCAGTATTTCCATTGTTGTCATTTTGCGGAGATGAAACGCTTTGGACAAGCCTTGCTATCTGGCTTAGCACTTCGTTTATGTTGCTTGACGATGCATTATTCATGATTTTTGCCTTTAGATTATGCTTTGAAAGTTGCAACAATGCTTCGCCCTCCAAATTCGCGCGTAAATCACGAAATTTACCTTCCCCCCGTACTTCCCTCAATGCCTGCACTGTTGTTCGCCAGCGGATGGATTGTATCATCCTAATGTTTGCTAATGTATGCTACTATGCTTGCATCCGCCATCTTTTTTTTAGATTTGGCGTTCGGCGCGCGTTTGCGAGAACAGTTCGTTATTTATTAAATAATCCATTATTTGTAAATAATGTTTGCCTTATTTATAAATAAGGAATGGATTATATAATAAATAAAGGTTGGTGGCTAAATAATGTTGTCGTTATTTATAAATCAGCAAGGCATTATATGATAAATAATGGATTATTTGTTAAATAATATTTGCCTTAAAGTCTTAGGAAATTTTTGCTGATCAAACTGTCGAACGCCAAGGACTCAGAAAAACTCTGAGTTCCAGACGGGACTCGAACCCGCAACCTTCCTAAGACTTTAACAGTATCAAACTGCAAAACTCATAATTCAATATTTGCCTTGTTTATAAAAAAGGCAAACAAGATTTAACCAATAAAATTTATTATTTGTAAATAATGAATTATATATACAAATAATGAAAAAATGAACATATTTCTGCCGTAAATAATTGTTTGACAAATGGCGCCCCATAGAAATTCTAAAACTTTGTCTAGAAAGGTGTATACCCAAATTCGTCGAGAAGAAGATTACTCCAGATATTGTTTCAAAACTTTCTGCTTACGATTTTGATTTACTTGGTCTTCAAAATCGCGCAGATATGACGAGCGTAAGAGTTGAGTGCGTAAAGTTTGGTGCGGAACAGCCTCCCAAAGTAACTAGTAGTTGTGGAGTGCCAAAATTTGAAGTCCCCAAGAGTGTGCTGGAAAACCTTCCCGATGAAGGATTTTGTTTACATGAAATTTCGACTCTTTTAAGCGTTTCCGAAAGTACAATTTATCGAAGGATGAGAGCTTTTGGGCTCAGCAAGTTGGCATTCAGCGAGATTTCAGATGATGATCTTGATCGTGCTGTTAATATTGTATGTAAATATTTCCCTCGATGTGGAGAGAATATGTTGAATCAAATTCTCCGTAGTAAAAGAATCAAGGTACAGCGTGCGAGATTGCGTGACTATTCACAGAATAGATTCAGATGGGGTTGAAAGAAGAAAACAAGGAAGATTACACAGACGTGTGTATAACGTGCCATGCCCAAATGCGTTGCAGCATGTGGACACTAATCACAAGTTGGTCCTGTGGAATTTTGTAATTTTTGGATGTGTAGATCCAATTTCAGTCGACTGTGTGTTGCGTTGAAATGTCTCAATAACAACAAAGCTAACAATTTATTACAGTGTTTCTTGGACGGTGTTCAAGCGTATGGTATACCCAGCAGGGTGCGAAGTGACAATGGCTTAGAAAATGTGCATATTGCACAATTTATGATTCAAAAGCGGGGTCAAGAGTGGGGAAGTATTATCACGGGTAAAGGCACTCACAACCAAAGGATTGAGAGGTTGTGGAGGGACGTCTTCAATGGCGTCCTGTGTTTCTACTACAATTTATTTTACTTCATGGAAGAGTCAAATCTTGTTGATCGTCGGTTGCCGTCGCTCGTCGCATTCGATCAGTCTTCGCACAGGTCCACCCACTGCTTAACCAATCACAATTAGACTTGATTTATCCGAACCGCTGGACAAACTAATGCCATCTCGCGTTTTAGAAAGTGAAACAACACAATTTTGCATGTGGTACGGAGTAAAAGGAAGAAAACTTTTTCAAACACCAGTACAATTTTGTATTTATTCGTATATAAGCCGCGTGACGTTAAATTTTTGAAAAAAGTTACGGCTTATAATCCGCAAATTACGGTATTGCTTGAATCACCCATATAAAAAGGAGCTTGATGGCTACAACAAGAGGGGCACACAGGTGCCAATTCGAAACCACCGCATATAATGACGATATATTAATGAGACAAGATACAATCCAATACAATATCATCCAGTTTTGTCATGAACATAAAGATCATTCATGATCAACATACAGTAATCATTATTTTGGTCTGAACTAAAGATAACCTCAATCATTACACCAATTTTTTGTTTTCTCAATTTGTAGCTAAGCTTTGATTAATGTGTTTCCAGGTTTGCAATACTGTTTATGACAGTGATTGCTATTACAATATGGTGCTGGAAATGTCATAAACAAAGCCAGCAAAGGCAAGAACAAGTTCTTGCTAGGAATCTTCAAGTGTTACAGGTGCAAATTCAGCGAGAGGAACCACCATCAAATTACCAACCTGATTCACCCCCTGCATATGATGATGTGATCAATAAACCAGATGATTACCCAGTTTATCATGAAGGTAATATGTGATTAATAACTGTGATCAATTTTGTATTATAAAATTATACAAGTGAATCTTGAGGGCATAGCCCTGAAGGGTTCATTACATTCAAGTGTTTCTGATTGTAATCAGACATGCTGAATGAATTGCTGAAAACCGTCACAAATTTAATTAGATGTTCAAAAGGCTCTTTAGAAGAAAGAACTGTTGTGAGATAGTGATCACCAAAGTGGAAAAAATTTATTCATACTGACAGTGTTTGTCTGAAGTAATTTACATGTACATTATGGTTTGGACCCTTATCAGACTTCATAATCTTTTGAACAAATTCAAGAATACTTCTGTCTAAAAGTTTAAAAGATTCAAGCAGAAAAAGTGAAACAAAATAGGTTAACTTTAGCTAAAGCAAATACTTGTCTACAGAGATAATAACACTATAATGATTGCCATTTTTGGATTCAGATAAATTGTTCACTAGTCTTTAATAAAGCCTGAAACCATTTACCCATAATAAATTTACAAAAGTTATTGATTGATTATAGCAGGGTCATAGATAATAAATTTATAAAAGTTATTAATTGATTATAGCAGGGTCACAGATAATAAATTTACAAAAGTTATTAAATTATTATAGGACGGTTGACGAGAAACCATAAGACATGCCAGTGTATGTAGTTGAGCCTCCTCCTGTTACAATAAATTAATTTTTAGTTTTTATTAGTTTGTCTTTATTTTTTATGGTTTTGTTTTGAGAAAGAAGAAAACGAAACACTAATTTTATAATTTCGTTCTTAAGAGATTTGAAAAAAGTTGGCCCCTGACACTTAATAGAAAATTGTCTACGATTTGTTCTGAAAAGAGCCACAATCATGAAATTTATCAGCTCTCCTCGTATTATAACTGTGCACTTGTATATTTAAAACAAACATATTTTTGAAAATTATTTGGCAAACAAATGCTTTTATTTATCGTAAATAGATGATATGACCTGTTTGCAATTTGCGTCTGTAACATTAAATTTAACTACCGAAGGTTCTGAAACATTTGATTACTGTGTCAGTCAAATCTGCTATTGTTCAAGATCCTAACAGCACGTTTTGTAATAAAGTTAATCGACACAGATTCTTGGTTTGATTCATGGTTTCAAATCAAATCGGGTTGGATCTTTAACTTTGTAGATCGGATTGGATCGAATTTCATAGTTGTTAATCGAAACAATTCCGACCAAATTGAACCCTCCCAGTGTTTCTTTAAAATAATGTTTGGTTTTGACTTTGGCGATGACGAAGTGTAGAATAAACTCAAATCTTAAATGTCATTCGCAGTCCGTTGGAATCCATGCTTCCTATCGGCTAAAAAAACTAAAAATCTTTGGCCGTTGCAATGTTTTCAAATCCCAGGCTGCGAATTATTAACTTGTCATTGGCACAAACATTGTAAGAGGCGAAAAGGTATTCACGATATTGGGTAAATCACGTATAGTTTGTTCGATTGCTTGTTAGGTACAGTGTTTCAGGATTGGACATCAAACCTAATACTACACGTCTTTTAATCTCAAAATTTCGTACGCTCTGATTTTTTTATGACTTAAGTCACCTTCACACGACAAGGGGAGGTTTGCAAACATGGGTGGGCAAATCCAAATTTCTGATTCAGAACTTTACGAAAAAAGTTTGCGAACGTGTTAGTCAATTGTTGATGGTAAGTTCACACACGCCAACTCGAGTTCGTCAACTACGGTTGGCCATATGAAGGTGCCTTTTCGCTTCGGTTCTGTACATTCGAATTCCTTAGTTGCTCATGACACCTCATTTCTCATTTGCGGTTCGGTCGATTGAACGAATGTCATGTTATTTGCATATATACAAACTATATATGCAAATAACATGAGAGAACACTATAGATCTGTTGAATTTTAAGCATTATTATTGATTTGTTGTTAGGAAATTGTTAATGAGTTTTTAAGACCAGGTGATGTTATAACAGCAAATCACGCTGAAGCTTTAATACGTGAGCCAATAAAATTCGCCACAGAAAACTCGTATTCTGTCGAATGGGGCGAGATTTGATTCAAAATTGTAAGTTTAGATTGGATCGGCTTAGATCGTAAATGTTAGCAAACCTTCGAGGTGGAGTAAGCCATTTTAATCCGACCTACCTCTATTTGCCGCTGTTCAGTGTAAAAACAGAATACAAATACTACATGAAAGATGAGAGGTATACCACCAGTGAACTTTTACATGTGAAAAAGTTCCACTTGACTTTCCCTTCACCAGATTCAGGGTACCTAATAGTAATAATTATTATAATACTACTACTGTTGAGAGGTACAGCAGCAAACTGAAACTAGGTACTACTGTAATATACATGATTGTACCTTCTGTCATAATTCCTCCTTTTCTGGCCTGACGACTTTTAGAATCTACGACTACTTCATTACCGTCACGTCCAGAAGATAGCAATGTATTAAATGAAGCTCAGCATTTACCGTCTTATCAAGAAGCTGTTCACTTGTCTGGTAACTTTACAGATGATGCACCTGTAGTATCACCTGAGCCCCAAGTTAACGTAGCTAATCAGTCTGAACAAAGAACTTGTGAGCCGGATGCCAGGTGACAGAGTTCTTAACAGTCTCCCTTGCTAATAACTTCTTGTAAATAGAAACTAATAGGTCACTGCTGATCTCTTAAACAAAATCTGTACTTCCTGAGTCAACCGGAAAGTTGCAGTTACAGTAGATAATTGGATGGTAAATTTGTTTACCATATAGTATTTTTATAATATCTTTAAGCCCATTTTCCACTTCAAGGACACTTGCTGGAAATGGAGTGGTCGATGAGCTTGCGCAGTTGTCAAGATTAAGGAATCAATTTTGTAACGCACATGCTTTTCACTACGCCCAGGCACATTAGAGACCTTTAGATTTCCGTGTATCAGCCGTACTGGTAACCGCAAACTGCAGTTTGCAGTTAGCCGTTTGAGGTTTGCCGTTTAACGTATATTTTGGATTTAGTTTTCGCGCTGGTTTCAAAAATGCAGTTCATGTAAAAGCAATATGGCTGGTGCAGGAAGGTTAGTCTTGAAGGTAGTTTCTGCGAGTTTTTAATGGGTTTTGTAAGTTCATTAAATAAGTAAACCTTTCAGACGAAACAAACGAAAGAAGAACTTAAATTGACAGCTCGAAATTCACTTTTAAATGTGCCTTTTTTCAAATAACCTACATTTTGATATTTTAGAAGCTACGTACGAATTCGTGTGAAACTATGCTCGTAATTTTAGCTTTTAAATACCATGTCTTTACGATTCAACACACACGCGAAGGTGAACATTCAAAATGTATGAAATGGCAGCCATGTTGGATACACGAAGGATAAAAGGCCTGTCACGTTTGGCGTATAAAAACCGTATGAAACACTTGCTAACCTTCATTATAATATAACATTTATAGTACGTGCGTGCTGATTGGCCGAAAAGCGTGTTTCTATAACTGTATAGAAACACGGAAATTTCCCCGCCTCGAATATTGTAATGAGAATTTATAATTTAATCGAATTAATTATTTCTCGTTCTCCCAAACTCCCACGCGTGTTTCTATAACTGTATAGAAACACGGAAAATGTTTTCTATTTCTTAATTATTTGCTTCGATTTAAAGACTAAAGGTCTACCAATAAAAATAAACTTGAAATACGCGAGATAATTCGATCTAGGAGAAATAAAGGGTTGAGGGAAATGACTTACCTGAGAAATCGCTCCTGCCATCGAAAACGAGTAGAATTTACGGCAAACGCGACCCTTGTGATGTAGTCACGTGGTTCCTTGCGGTTTGCGGTTTGACGTTTAAGCAAAAAACCAGCAATCTAAATGTCTCTATTTCTGTCGGCTTCGCCCGACGCGGAAAATTGCCTTAAACTTAAAAGGTTGCCTGAATGATGTAATATACAGTATAATTGTGATATACTGTTCAGTTCCCAATACACTCATAATGATGTGCTACAAATGAGGCTTACCCCTGTTTGGAATACATGTCATGCTTCTTACTACATTACTATTATTAGTAATTTATTCCACATTTTGCTATCCAATAGCAATTTGGAAGAAGTTTACTGAGGCATTAAGCCTGTTAAATTTTATAAAAAGTATTAGACGTTGTTACAGATGTTATTAGTGATGGTTGCCAATTTAGATATCCTTTTACACGCATCTTTTGGCCTTTTCAAGCCTAGTTATAAAACAAAGGTTCTTTTGTACGACCATTCCCTGCGGGCGAAAAAGGAAACCAAACTATGTTAGAAGGGCAGATTTAGTAACAGAAGTGTGGATTACATACACGGCGGGAGGATAATGAAACAAAGGTCTATGTAAACCAGAGCTATTTCGTAACTGATTTGTAACCATTGATTAATCCTTTTACCCTCAGTGTTGCTTATTTTAGAATATTTCACCATCACCCTGTTCTATTTTCGACCTACCCAAACTTGCTGACCGAAACAGTACATTTTAGCGCGCGTTACGTGCCGCGGTTTGTTGCTGCGGACATTCTCATCCCGAGCACCTCTCTCTTCTCTTAGCTCAAACTCGAGTTCGGAATGTGTTACGGAATGAACCGTGACTCGACCTTGAGCCAGAAATTTTCGTTTGTTTTTAGCATTTTTTGGCCGTTCAGTGATTAAATTTGTTTCTTTTGTTTTCATGAATTATTAAGTTTGGTTTTCACGAGCGACGGAATCAGAGTCGGACTCCTTAGTGCCCTTACAACCTCGTGAAAATTAAACAGCGGAGTTGTAAGCTCGACAAAATCAAAGCAGAATGATCAGAAGGTTTGCATTTTTTCCCGATTGCGCTTGTTACTCCATCGCTTACGATCTGGTGAAAACTACATTGTCGGTGTCGCAAGCAGAAGCGGTGGGAAAAACCAACCACAATGCTGAGAACAAGCATTATGATTGGTTTATTCTTCCGCTTCTGCTTACGATTCAGTCAACCTGATTTTCACTAGATCGTAAGCGTAATAGGAAACTCTGCTTATGACTGCGTTGACTGATTTTCACTAGATCGTAATGCTCTCCGCTTCTGATTACGACTCCGACGCCGATAACGTCGCTTGTGAAAACCAGCGTTCGATGATTTCAGTGATAAGTATTTTAAATGGCAACCTTTACGTGTAAGGTCTGTGTTGGGAACTGTACCCACGTTATCGCGGGTAATACTGTATACTGCTGCGATTAATACCGAGATATTTTCCCACTGATTTTGAATCTTTTTATGAGATCTTGTCAACATTGTTTTAATTACTTGACATGATTATCGATCTCTGTGTAATTAATACAGTAGGAAACAATATTTTGTTACCGACGCACGAGTTCTATTTTTCAGTGCAGTTTAAAACTTCCAGAAAACTGTCCAGGACTGTTGGAAGTGTTAAACTTAATTCGGCTATAACTAAAAGGAAGCAATAAATAATCAAATTAAAATTTAATCAATACTTGTGCATCAACACACTTTGTTTCTACGAAGGTTAATAAACATGAATATATAAATGTGCAGTATTCGTAAGCAATATAAAATATGAAGATTAACTACCTGATATTCAAATTTGCTGCTAGCTTCCGCCTTATAAAATAATAATAAAAATCACCTATTCGTATTTTATCTATTCCGTTCAAACCAGAAAAACATGTCATATAAATGCCCATTATTATGGAAAATAATCATAATAAAGAGCCGTTTATCTATGACAACATTCATATAAATGTTAACTGGATTTATTCTAGTAATTAATTCAGAATTTTAAAGTAATTAACATGCGGAAAATGAATTACATGAAAATAATATACACTTGCTGATATGAACCTACTTACCGTTGACGTACATGAAAATAATATGGAATAATAAAATAAATAATAATTACATGAAAATACTATACACTTGCTGATATGAACCTACTTACCATTGACGTACATGAAAATAATATGGAATAATAAAATAAATAATAATTACATGAAAATAATATACACTTGCTGATATGAACCTACTTACCGTTGACGTACATGAAAATAATATGGAATAAT
>JBAHVQ010203728.1:0-12864 GCA_036872915.1 Nanipora kamurai
TGCTCTCAGCTTGACCTTGTAGCTCAGCTGGTAGAGCGTCGGACTAGATCACCGAAGGTCGTTGGGTTCGATTCCCATCGTAGTCAGGTAGATTTTTCTACTTGACCATTCGGGTTTACAAAACTCGGAATAGCATCAACTTCCAACGTTTCAATTTCACCCGAGTTCAAAACACACCTTAATATTAGTGTATATACTTTCTAGGTTGCGAACATGCTGTATTTAGAATCGCCTGCTGGAGTTGGCTTTTCATATTCTGAGGATCAAAAATATGCCACAGATGATGACACTGTAAGTAGCTGATCATTGAGCAACTACAATTGCCGGATTGATAGTGCATCTTTCTTCGAAGGCTGTAGCGTTGAATGTTGGGAAGATAAAAAAATTTTCCACCGAACAAGTTTCCATCATTAACGAAGCGGAAATATCGACGTAGGAACAGGAAGATTCTGAGGATTTTAGACTTAATTTGCAGTAAATTAACCACAGTTGTTTTAGGGAAAGTTTGGATATCTCATGGCTGAGATGGTTTTTCGGTCCTTACACAGAATTGCGCAAGCTGATTGGCTGCTTAACATTCCGAGATTTAACGATATTGCACCCGGCCCAGTCCCAATACCGTTTTTATTGTACCGGTAAGTTTAAGTTTTACTGTATATTTTAGTTTAACTCCCTGTATTTTTTACATACGACTGGGATTATCCGTTGCTGCCACTTCTCTCCCGCACTATTCGAAATCCGGTAATTATTACACACTTGTGAGTCATACACTGCCGTATATATTACTGCAATTGTTGACACCTTAGATTGTCCATAAAATTAGCTTGTATAATTTGACTTTCATGCTTATGGTTGAAACTGAAAAATTTGCCCAAAAAAGGATTTTTTTTTTGTCCTTTTTATTTCCACCTATTTAGGTCTCCATGGACAACTTTGTGGCCTTGTTAGATTTTTTCGAGAAGTTTCCACAGTTCAAGAAGAACCTGTTCTACGTGACAGGAGAAAGTTATGGAGGCATTTATGTCCCGACTTTATCACTGCGCATTTTACAGGGAAATTCGACGATTAATATGAAAGTAAATCATGGCACAGTCTTTAATGAACTCGGGTTTAAGTTAATTTGTAGGATGCATCAGATGAGAATAAGCAGTTTTGAGGTAGATATAGAAGCTAGGGTTTGACAGGGCCTGGGACGGAGCGGCAGAATAGGTTAGAGGGAGAGGGAGAGGCAGGGGGGCACGTTGATGAGTGGGGGGAGAGGGAAAGAGAGAGAGAGAGAAGGAGGAAACAAAGAAAGAAAAAGAGAAGTGAGGGAGAAGAGAAGGAGGAGAATGGGAAACAATGATGGAGACGAAGATAGAAGGGGGGAGGGATAAGGAGGAAGGAAAGGGAGTGTGAGTCAGTCGGAAAAATGAAAGGGATAAAGGAGGAATAGAGAGAAGGGGATGGAGACGGTGAGGAGGAGAGGAGGGGAGAGAAGGGAAGGCAGAGAAAGCCAAGGAGAGAGAAGTATGGGGACGAGGATGGAAACAGGGACTGAGAGGAGGGTACTAAAGATGGAGGTAGAGATGGAAGATTTGGATCAGGATGGATAACAGAGGTATAAGAAGGGGATAGAGAGAGAGACATGAAGGGATAAGTAACAAGTACAGTGAGATTGGTTGTACGAGTGGAAATATTGATGGGCTAAAGTGGAAATGGACTAAGACTCACAGGTTGGTCACCTTCAAATGAACTGCATAATTACACTTGATTTCCCATGTTTTTTTTTTCATCCAGGGCTTTGCTGTTGGTAATGGTTTGTCAAGTAATGAGCTAAATATGAACTCCCTCGTTTATTTCGCTTACTATCATGGATTGTTAGGAGATGAGTAAGTGGTTGAAGCTTAGGCCGAAAAATGACTAAGAAAGAAGACTAAAGGCGGGAGGCTGTCGCCTCATTCCTCTAGTCAGTTTTTTCGCATTCAAACGTCTTTAAGCGCTTCTTAATGATCCGTGGAGATGTCTTCATGGTTTGTGACTTAAACTCAACCTCCTTTGGCCGATCTACATTCATTCATTGTAAAGTGGCTTGCTTTGTTTTCTGAATGATCTGTTTTGCTAACTTCTTCAGATTGTGGAGCCAACTGCTGAAATACTGCTGTAAAGATACCTTGAAGTGCAGTTTTTATAACTCAACCGATCTTAACTGCAAACCTCTGGTGCGTAAGAAATTTTTTTACGGGGCGGGTAGAGCGGGCGGAAATATACCTGCACATACATGGACGCATTTTGTTTTTTAACTCTAGTTGACGAAGGTACAATATATTGTCTATAATATTGGTCTGAATGTATACGGATTATATGAAAACTGCAGTGGTCTTAAGTCTGGAGATGTCCGACTTCTGTACGCTCTCAGCAATTCATTTAAACTGCCGAATAAAATGACAAAGGTAAGTTCTACAGGGATGGTATTAAGAGCTAGTTATCACTTTAAGCTATTTGATTCAACCACAAAACAAAGCTAATATTTTACTTTCTAAAATATAAATAATATTTTACTGGTGTGTGGTTGTCCTTAATTATAATAAATGTTTTATGTACAAACCAACTCCTTTATTCTTATAACTTGGATCTGCTGATTAACTTTGACGTCATTTTCGGTAGCAAAGACATAACACGCTCCATTGGGAGAGAACCTCGAGAGAGCCGTGGTTTGCACGTGACGTAACGGCGGCCATGTTTGGTAGAACTTTGACAAAAGAATTTTATTAACTTATTTTTTTTATTATATATATATATATATATATATATATATATATATAATATATTATATATTATTTTATTATTTTTTATTTTATGTGGCACCAACATGGCCGCTGCATCATTATGTTTTAAATCTCAAGGTATTGGTTGCAAACCGTCAATTGGAACTTTTTGAAGTTAAATGAACCATGTTAATCCTTTATATAGACTTCGGCCGTTATATAATATGTTACGTGATCACGTACTAAAGGACCGAATAGTTCGAACTTATTGGTAGTTTTGCGCCAGATTTATATGCTCAGGAAAAAATAAATTAATGCATTTAATAAGGATCTGGTAACATTAGGAAGCGAGTTATAACGAAAACATTGTTTGTTCACTGTTTTTTTTGGTTTTGTCAAATCATTCATTTTAGAAGGTTAAACTTGGTTTGAATGTTCCATGTATCAACAGCACAGCTGATACTGTTTATCTCAACCGTGCGATCGTTCGTGATGCCCTGCACATTCCTGAGGGGGTGCAGAACTGGACAGTTTGCAGGTGCGTACAATTTTGTTGTTGTTGTTGTTATTGTTGTTGTTGTCATTGCTGTTGTTTTAAGATAAGTTTGTGAGTTCCTCGTAAATAATCGTGGTCTTATTCAAGTTTTTCTCATCTTTTCACGTGTTTTCGTTCTTTTTAATGTTTTTGTTGTGGCAGCTTCTCTATTCCCTCTTCTTCTTCTTCTTCTTTTTGCTCCTCCTCCTTTTCCTGTACCTTCTCAATTAATCTTCCTTCAGAATTTTTCCTTTTCTTATTCGCCATATTATTATTGTCATTATCAGTATTAGTATAATTACGATTGTAAGGTTGTTAATATTGTTGTTGTTGTTGTTCGTCGTCATCTTCTTCTTCTTCTTCTTCTTCTTTTTCTCCTTCTTTTTATTCCTCTTTTTCTTCTTTTTTTCTTCTCCTTCTTTTTCTTCTCTTCTTTTCCTTCCTCTTCTTGTTCTTCTTCTTCATCTTCTTCGTCTTTTTCTTCCTCTTCTTCTTCTTTTTCGTCCTCTTCTTCTTCCTTTTCTTGTTTTTCTTCTTCATCTTCTTCTTCTTTTTCTTCCTCTTCTTCTTCTTCTTCCTCTTCTTTTTCTTCTTCCTCTTCTTTTTCTTCTTCCTCTTCTTTCTCCTTCTCTTCTTCTTCTTCTTCTTTTTCTTCTTCCTCTTCTTTCTCCTCCTCTTGTTCTTCTTCTTCTTCCTACTCCTCCTCCTCCTTCTGTACCTTCTCAATTACTCTTCCTTCAGAATTCTTCCTTTTCTTTGTCGTCATATTGTTATTGTCATTATCACTATTAGTATAATTATAATTATTATTATTATGATAATAATCATAATTATTATAATAATAGTGGTAATAACAATAATTGACAATAATTAATAATGATTATTATAATTATGATCATAATTATGTTTAAATTTTTTCAGTTTTGATGTGAAAACTGGTACATAAACTACATTCTAAAGCAACTCGTTGTTGCCCGACTGTAGTTTATGCAGTTTTCACAACTAAACTGTGAAATTTCAACATAATTATGATAACAATTATAATAATTATAACATAATAATTATCATCATCATCATTCTACGTACTGTAATTATCGTTTTTGTTATCGATATAATAATTCATGTTATTCGTTTCGATTATTGTCTTTTTCTTTTTATGGTATTGTTCTTTTATCATTTGATTTTCCAGCATAACATGTAGATTTTTTTTTATATCTTACACAAGTGGGATTGTAAACATCGAGTATAAGAGACTTTATGAAACCATGTTTCCTATTTATGAAAAATTACTTCAGGTAAGTATTTCAAAGAGCTACAGTTCTTTTCACTTCAATTTAAGTTTCGTTGAAGTCTTAGGAAATCTTGCTAATCAAACTGGAGGACCCCATAGACTCAGAAAAACTCTGAGCCCCAGACGGGGCACGAACCCACAACCTCCTAAATGCTAGCCAAACGCTCTAACCATTGAGCCACTAGAACTCAGATGGCAGAGCAAAGTTATTTACGCGATTTAAACCTGGGACGAGCCAGACGGCAATAACTTGCTGGACTGCAAGCCGTTAGGTGTCGGTAAATCTTCACTTAAATGTTAATATATATTTTGAGATTGCTGTTTGATACTATTAAAGTCTTAGGAAATCTTGTTGATCAAATTGAGACCATGGCGTTCCACAGTGTGATCAGCAAAATTTCTAAGACTTTAACAGTATCAAATTAAGTTTCCTTGTTAAGTTGTTTTTCAATGCCTACTTATGACTTACTTGTGCTTTAGTCCTCTTCCAATTTCATGTCTCTAGCACTACAGAGCAATGGTTTATAACGGTGACACTGATATGGCATGTAATTTCCTTGGTGACCAGTTGTTTGTGGATTCCCTTGGACTGAAGGTATGATTTCAATATGGCTGCAAAGAGTTGAGTAGAGTATGCCATTTGGTGAAGAAGGTAGGATAGTCCAAAAACATTTTCAGCTCCGGATATCCACCCATATGACAAACGGTAGTGCTGTGTTGATTTTGTTACAGTCGCTAATTAATCGGTTCATATGCCACAATTAATGTATGAAGTAGCATTGTTCGAGAAAAATTATTCAAAACACGCACGCGTGTTTGGCGATTTTAATTCGCCTTCAAACAGTTTTGCGAGTTTAAACAGAGTAGATGTCTTAACATAAAAGTGTTCCCATGATATGAAAATTTCAGGATGAATGGTATTTTTTTCCATATATCCAATATGGTATTTTTTCAAAATACCACGTACACAGAATGAGCGTTTGAGCGTGTATTTATGGTGGATCCAAAGTAAAAGAACTTGGCGGAAACTGGCAAAACAGGGTTAGAGGCGGTTATGGTAATATAGTTTCTTATGTATGTCGCGCAAGGTGGAAACAACTCGCGGGTATAAGGACGACACTTCACAATCCCTTTAGGACATCTCCCCGTCCAAAAATACGAGACAATGAGCTACTGACGTTTTGAGCGAAAGCCCTTCATCAATAAAATGTGAGATGAACTTAAAAAGTCCATGTATTTTATGTTCGGAAAGGGTTGGTAACAAATGCAGTCGAGCGGAGGGTAAGGCCTTGGTTGGTAGGCGGGAAGGCTGGGTGACAATAAGATGGACTGGGAACAGAGAATTTAATTATTTGAAGTCGCACTTCAGAGCGTTTGTTAATGAAGATTCAGTTTGAATGAGATCAAATCACTGCTGTGTAATGTAAGCGATGTGGGATATATGGATATATCTGACTGACCTGAGCGGGTGTTTCAGTAAGTCAGCCGTCTGAGCGCTGGCACTTTAAGCCAGAGGCCTTGGGCTTCCTTGGGTTCGATTACTGGTTGGGTCAGTCAGAAAACGATTTTACGCTGGGGTGATTTGAGCCCCTTCGAACTGAATCTTCTTCAAAGTCTTTTTACATTTACCCTTACATGGCCGGTCGGATCTTATGCCACTCCACGTTTGTTTTTCAGGAATTCGTCCCTGCCAAATCAAGTAACCGAGCGCAAGTTATAACCTTGTTAATAAATATCGATACAGGCGAGCAAAAAAAGCCCTTGGCTTTGCCCGCCCTTTCCCACCTTTCTCAATGGGACCGTGATATCACCTGAGCAGTCTGTGTAGAGTCCATTCTCGCGTGAGCTGTTAGATTCTTGATGTGTCACTTTTTCGTACACAGCCGCAAAAAAGTCCAGTTGCATTTTAGGTAGGAAGCTTTCTTTGTCTTCAATGAAGATATCATGTAGAATCGCACCCTAACTAGATTAATTGACCTAAAAGACCTCAGAAATATCAGCCGTTAAAGGATTAACTAATTCATCAAGTTTGTTTTTTCATACTGTTTTATTAAATGAAGACTGTGAAAGAGCGTCGGCCTTGGAAGAACAGACATCAAGTTGCAGGATTTGTAAAAGACTTTGAAAATCTCTCCTTTGTCACGGTTAAGGTAGATGACACGTCAAAGTATTGTTGCACGTGCTCTGATTAGCTTGTTACAAAAGTGAGAATATTCTTAAGTTTACCCGTGATCACACCAAGACGTAAAAACACTTGATTTGTGAAGTTTGCCGTCTCAGGAAGTCCGAGAGTTAGTGCTGGTCGTCGCCTTTTTTCAACCGACCACTCCAGGAACTTTGGGGTGACTGGATTATCATTCTGGGATATTTTGGGTGGGCAAATCTTCAAAGTAAAGTCCATGTTGGCGTCATATTTTAAGTAAAGCGGATTGTTTCGATCATTTAAAATGCCTGAGAAGTTTACTTGCTTCGTACCGTATTGTCATAACATAGGATACGGCTTTACACGCGAAACTAAGCTCTTGATAATTTCCGGTTTTCTGCCACTGGTTTTTGTCCTCTCTTCATAACAGCCATTGCCTGAGCTGACTGACCTGTGGATGCCTTTCTCCCTCTATATCATCTTCTAGAAAAACTTTTCTCGAGCTTGAGTAGTATTTTCGCACTGAAATTGCCATCTTAAATTTCCCGCATCCACCCAAATGGTCCCAGAAGTCCTTGCGAAGCAGCATTCGTTCTCAGGCTACCCGAAGTTTCTGGAGTGGTCAGTTTTGATACTCGACACCAGACTGCGCAGTGCCTTGGTGTCGTGCTTTCGTGACGACGTGTAAAAACATAAAGAATTTCATTTGCCGGAGCGAAATCAAGCCAGCTGAGAATGCTTGGGGTTGGGTTGTTAGACGAAGAGACTTGGAGGGTATTAGACGAAGAGGTGGGTGGTTGTTTATGAAAAGCAGCGGGTGTCATCGTGTGGGCGTTAATAATCAGTTTGTCGAGGTGTTAAAACTATTAAGACCGCACCCACTACTTTTCACAAACAACCAGCCACCACCAACCTCTATGAGTCGTACGACCACCCCACTTATGACGCACGAACCAGATACAAATACCGGCGAACCTGACATTTACTTTTCTTTTCACTCGGAGGATGACCGGCGCTAAGGCCCCGGCGAAACGTCAGTCACTTCCACTAACAGTCTTTCTCAACACTACACTAACTTGGGCGACCAACTTCCACAAACATGTAAGGTCTATAGTGAGTATAGGTTTGACAATGAATTTGAAATAGACTCGAAATATCGCATTTATTCAACTCTTGTCTGGTTATTCAGCTGGAATCTTGAGTTTACAACGTGATCTTCTTCAGAAACTGTTTTGTTTTTTACTTTTTAAATTGTCGGCTGGTAATGGATTTTGATAAGTATCGATATCGGCACATCTGAAGTATTGAAAACTTCAGTGATATCCAGTGTGAGACCGACGCTATTGAGAGTTTTACAACTTTTATTTTCCCACGACACTATTTAAAGTTTTTCTTCCATTTTAGGGAGCGGGTCACATGGTACCGGAAGACAGACCCCCTGAAGCGTTTCAAATGTTTTCTAGCTTTTTGGCCAATCAACCATTGTAAACGATGTGGGAAAAAACCATGTTTTGAACTGACTAGCGGAGTAGCACAGCTCATAGTTTCATATTTTGTGTAACAGATTTCAGTTTAATAATTAAGACCTGGAATAATATTTTGAAAAACAGCCCAGCGGTTGTTATTTCTTGCTTTATCAGGGACTTACGTCAGATGAATACAACCTTCCTTCGTCAGGCATTTGGGAAATGTTGAAAAACTTATTGTAAGTTAGTATGATGACATGCTTTGCGTCCACTGGTTTGACTGTGATCGTGCTAACCTTGTAAAGTAAACTTTGAGTTAAGTTTTTTAACAGTTAGCAAACGTCTGGTGAAGGAAGTTCGCATTCTTCCAAAACATGTCGCTAAAAATCATGAAATCCAACCGTTGCGCTGGTTTTCAAAATTTTTCGGTTAAATAATTACCGCGATTTTGGGGGTAGTAATATGATGTGACCATTTTGCACAGTGATCAAATGCGTACAGTCTTAGATTAGCTGCTCTTACCTTATCTAATCACAGAAGACGTGATGTGACAGAATTTTGTCTTTTATAACTAAGGTTTTATGTAAAAAACATTACAAGGCTTTGAGTTTGTAATTTAAGTTGTTGAAATATGATGTTTAAAACTCGCTGTCTCTCTGTATGTCTCTGTCTCTCTCTTTCTCTTACTCTGAGAGAGACAAAATACAGAAATATTAGAAATAGAAATAGTTGAAACAATTTTTGCATGTTCCGGAGCTGTTCTCTCTCTCTCTCTCTCTGTCTCTCTCCCTCTCTCTCACTGTCTCTCACTCTCTCACTCTCTCACTCTCTCACTCTCTCTCTCTCTCTCTCTCTCTCTCTCTCTCTCTCTCTCTCTTCAAAGCACTCCACTAGCGCAAATTTCTTAAAAATACCAAACTAGGGTTGCTTGAAAAGGATATGAATTTTAATTCTAACAGTCGATGAACGAACCCAGCTGGAAAAGTTTGTAAACGAGGTGCTAGGAACAAGGAGCAATCCTAATTTTTAAAATCTCTTGTCTTTTCTCTCTATTCTCTCCTTTGCTCAGATATACTGGCAACAACTGTTCATTTTCAAGTACCTCTTGAAGTCAGGTCGACTACTGAGTGTGTAATAACAATAACAGCTGATAGAACTAGGCCGAAAACGTCCGTGCTCGATATAATCTTTTCATTCGCTGATAAATCAAATGGAAGGCCGGACTGCGAAAGTAGTAAATGACAGGATTAAGAAATTGTTTCAACGCCAGTAAAGGCATTGTAAAGGCAAAATAACGTTGAAAGAGATGTCCCTCTTTGGCATTTCCGTACATCATTATCACCACTGTACTTGGTAGTCGAGTTATTAAAAATAATCCAGTTATTACAGCCAACGTGCTTGCGCATTTGAACTCTTCCTTCAGACTTTTCTGCTGTCCCGTGACAATGTTGTTCAATTTCTTGATCTTCTGTGCTTGTACTCTCGACAGCCGAAACATATAACAGTTAAAGAATAGAATACTAAGGATGACCGCAAGTATGTAAAATTTTTCGAAGTTAAGAGTCTTTTTGTTGGGATATGCATAGCTTACGACTTGAATTATAGCAGCTATTACTGCGATACACCATACTACAGCCACCATCAGTCTGGCGCGAAACGACGTTATCTTTTGTAGGTAGTGCAAAGGTGATAGCACGGACACGAAGCGGTTCAACGTAAGGAGAAAAATGCTTCCAAGTGTAGCATGTCCAGCGAAAATTAAACAAACATGACTGACTTTGAAATTTGGGTGATGCAAGTGGTATATATAAACTGGGATGGAACCAGAATTCACTAAGTCTCCTATAGCAAGGCTCAAAGTGAAGACGTTAGACGGAATATCAGCATAGCTGCTCATGCGAACGATCAAACTAACTGCCATTGCATTGCTCAGAATCCCAAACAAAGCGAAAATGACAAGAAGGAGGTCTATTATTACCTTCTCAGTTCCGCTAAGTGGAGACTGTTGGGTTGTTGTTACTGAGTTAAAACGAACCGTGCTTCCGTGAGTTTCGTTGTCCATGATTCTAAAGTGGTTGTCTTTCTTATCTGCTCAGAAGACAGTGAACTTACTTTCAATTTAGATACTTGGCAGGAATTTTTCCCTCCAGTTTCGTCCGATATCGTAAGTCATGACCGATTTCGACTTTCCAGGCCAAGTTTGCTCCAGTCATTTGATATAAAAGTTGTTCAAGGAGTATTTAAAAGATTTGAGCTTGTTTATACACTCAGTTGTACAACAGATTATGCTTGAGGGTAACATACATAATATGAAAAACGATTCTTTGTTAAAACTTATCTATACGATAAATAATTCATAAAAGAAAACAAAATCATAGGGAAGTCTTTATATATACATGTATATATATACATATCTTTTTATTACCTTGATTATTTCTCGAAACATTGCATTTCTTCAAAAGAATTATGAAAACTCGTGAAAGGCGTTTGTTATCATAGATTATGCGACTTTCCTTTGTTTTTTTAAACCCACTTCTAGACCCTTTGAACAAACTCTCCCATGGGAAGAAAAATAGGATATTTCCTTGCCGAAGAGGATTTTTATGTCATCTGTTTTACCGTCATTTAGTTATGTTATTGTCATGTTTATCGTGTTGATGATTAAAAAAAACAGCCAGGATTTTAAACAGAGATCAGCCAAATTCCACAATAAAGTAGCTTTAGTGAAGATTAAGATGGTAACATGAAGAAAGTAACTCCCGTTTGTGGTGGGTTAACCGGCAAATTTTCAAACCAGCGAACGCCCGGTGTCTGATGACAAAAGCACACAAAAGAACAAAGCAAAAACAAAGAAAACCGAACAAAAAAATAAATTGGTCGTTAGGCGATTAATTCCTACGTATATCTATGATCGGCAGTTAAAGGGTAAACCAAACCAGTATTTGCAAACCTCGATCGGTCCACCAACAAGTTAAAACGTGAGAAAAGTTCAGGGACCTCGGGGCCAGTGGAACTGTAGCCCAACCATTTTTTTGAAAGACATGTAATACAAAATTACTGTTATTACTGTACATTTTTCAGTGAATGTGTTAATATTGACACTATGTTTAATCTTGAGTTTGGTTGAAAATATAAGCAAATGTAAACTTTTTCTTGTTTCTATTTTAATGCTGCCATTTGTAGTTTATTCAATCATTCATGTGCCATTTGATAATACTTCTTACATCGAAAGGGTATTTTCCGAGAGTCTAAAGGACGTGGCCCAAAAAAAATGTTTGTTGGGCGACTCCCGGACATCCCTTTTCTCTTAGCCCGGATCCTTCTCCAGTCCTACCACTTTTAAAATCGCTCCGCAGTCCCTGATGTTCACCGCCAACTCCCGAAGTCCGGCCGTGTATTTTATGGCTTAGGGATGACATATAATGGCGTTGTACCGCTCACACCATAGCTGGCAGAAACAATCTGTAAGCCTGGATTTCCATTCAGTGCAAAATATTGCGCGATCGATTGTTCGCGACCGCTTTCTTTTGAATTGTGAGCCATCGGCCTGAACGAATCCAGATGAGAGCTCACAAAACAAAAGACAGCGATCACAAAATCTCGATCGCACAATATTTTGAACTGAATGGAAATCCGTCTTGATATACTTCAAAAACAGTACGGTTCAAAATTTGTCATTTTAATTGCTAATAAAGCGGCTAGGACCTTGTTGGCCATAGCCTGTTTCGGTCGACTGATCTCAAGAACAATAAACTGAATTCCGTGAAAAAAGCCGCTTCAGTTTGTGTCATCTCTCCAAGCAGGTTGGCTACTTTAGTTCAGGAGAATAAAAATGATCACGTTTTTGCCGTAATAGAATATCTCAGCCATTGAGGCTGTGAAGAATGTTGCCAGATGCACTACGGCTGTCTTTGTGCGACTGCTCCATGCATCTTGGTAATATGTAAATGTTCCGGATAATTTCGTCCAAAAGCCTTTTTGGTAAATAACTCACATACAACCTTTAAAACAAGTCTACTTATAGACTTTCACTGTATAGGCAACCAGAAAATTGAACTAGAAACAGTAGATGAACCTCAGTTCAGTTCATTTCATTCTATTCACACTATTAAGTAAGCTTGCATTGAAAAGAATAAAAAATATATATATTATTTACACGAGTTAAGTAAGGAAATTGAAAATTATGGCCCAATTGAAGTTGAAATCTATTTAAGCATTAGCTAAACGACAGTTCACCGTAGTCCAATGTCTCATTTATACCATATTACTTATAGACCTTATATTATTTAAGATTGCAACATCACGAAGACTGTATGTATATATATAAAAAACTCCTCAACCACGTTTTCCCGTTTTCTCTTGTCATGATCCCTCCATTGTCTCAAACAACACTTCTAAACACTGGTGAAGCTGGCTTGAACGCGGTTTACAGGAAAAATAGAAAAGTGTACATTGGAATCGCGTTTCACGGGCCGCCGATGCAATCTTTTCGTTCTCTGGTAAAAAGAGCGGAACTCCGAGCTACGTAAATAATAGATGAGGGGATCCAAGACAGAATTTAACATCATCAAAGGTACAAAAAAGGCCGAATTGCGCTGGTATTGAGTGCCCCTCTTGTCATTACCATACAGAAAGTTAACCAATGTAAACGGCAAACAGCTCAGAAGAAATGTTCCACCAAC